>JBBBDQ010001158.1:905000-927500 GCA_037127315.1 Ascarosepion bandense
TTGCCACCAGTCTAGTATTGCCTAGGTATCTTAGAGGAAAGTTCATCAGAATAGTTACCATGTAAGGACATCCAATCAGTGCTGGACTGGGATAAGAAATGGCTCGTGAATTTTAATGCTTCCAAAACGAAGCTGCTATTTATTAACCATTACAGGCAATCGCTCCTATTCACCCCATTAGCATGGATCAGGCTAGTCTCCCTGAGAACAAAACACTCTCCTCGGGTTAACTCTCACAACAGGCCTCAAGTGGAATGACTATATCGAATCCATAGTTAAATCCGCTTCTATGAAGGTTGGTACTCTGTGTGGGGCCAGGAAGTTTTTCCCGTCTGAAACCATCCTGCACATATATAAATTTACCATCCACCCGTGCACTGAATACTGCTGCCATATCTGGTCGGGTGCCCCTGCTATCCACCTAGGGGGTCTTGACAGAATCCAACGGAGAATCTGTAATGTGATCGATCCTGACATGGCAGCTCAGGTAAATTCACTTTCTCTCCGGCGCAATATGGCTTCTCTGTACTTTTTACGGCTTCTGCTCCGACGAACTTAGCTCTTTGGTTCCCCCTATGCATGAATTTACGCAAGCCACAAGATTAGCAACTAGGTCCCACCTTTTATTGTGAAACTAATAAAATGTAAACACTAATTCTACTCCATCAGCTTCTTTTCTTGCACTTCTGTTTACTTGCTTCACCGACAGCTACAATATCCAAGAATTTAAATGTAAAATCAATAGTAATCCCTTATCTCACTAACTTGCATCTTCTCTCTTACTTTCCCTTCCCCGTCCACCTCTCTCATCAGTATTCTCAATCTTTTCCTGACAACCCCTGTAACCTTTCACTCTTTCTCATAACTTTCCTCCTATGTAATCCCCTGCACAATAGTGGCAGTAAACTGATTTGCTTGGGGCGATATGATTATAATAATAAAAAAGGTATTTACAGAAAAGGCACAGAGAAGCTATGTGACTACAGTGGTAAAGTAACTGAAGCTGTGATGCCAGGTTAGGACCAATAACTTGGCAGATTTTTCTTTAGATTTTATCAAGGGTTTCTAAATAAATAGCAAGACCACCAGACTCGATGTGGCAGCAATATTCAAAGGATGAACAAATGATCGTGTTATAAATATAAAAAAATCTAACGAGAAAAATTCTTTAGCAGGACCCATTTAATCAACTTGCCTAATAGCAGCCTTAGCACATATTTCAGTATAATATTTCTACTCCATATCAGCGGAAAATTATTTTCTGTTAGTCAATTGTTTGTTATTATTTGATGAATTATTCTGTGTAACGTTGATATCCTGTTTCTTTATATCACTGAGTTTCAGCTGATTGGATCGCAAAACCTTTTCGAGTATACTTCACAGTCATGAATTATTTGTCGTTATTCGTTAACAACTCTCGGATCTAGCCACAAAGATTTCTCTGCCACAGCGTACATAGGCTTAATTTAATTGTCTTTGCCAATACCTGTCGTAGAGTATTAGCGAAAAAGATTGTCACCAAATCAGATAGTAGTGAAGCCGGTTCTTAAAAGATGCTCCAAAATTTTCTTTTAGAACTTACGCCTTGATTCATTTTCAGATATAGGCTGATCACTGCTCTCCACAACTTTCATTTTGTTTGTAACTTGAACACACTCGTTCAGTAGATAACGAGTTTTTTTACTTCCATTTTTTCTCGCTGTCCGTATCTCCAGTGAGTGTTAGATTTTCAAAGCCGTCTTTTTTCATCATGTGTCGCAGAAATTTGTTTCATTTCGCATCCAAATATAATTTCCTTGTAGGTACTGTTTGTCCTTAAAACCTTTTGCATTGTCACCTTCTTTTGTAAGCAGTACCTTCAACGGTAAAATCACGTTTGTCACTTTAAGACTATTCTTTATCTGTAAAGAAAATTTACAGTAGCCATTGACATTTAGCTAGAAAGTTATCACATAACAGTCGAACACTCTTTTTTCTTTCTAACAATGCATATTTGAGCTCTTATTGATACGCTTAATGTTCGGTCTATGGTGTTCTCAAAATTCTCCTGTTGAACCATATTTCTCTTGCTTCAAGGCTCTTCTTCATTTCTGAGGAGAAGGTCCAGCATTCACTATCATATAGGATGACTGATATTACATAATTTAAATTGAAACATACAAAATGTCCTTTTTGTGTACATTTTTTGTAAAACTTTGTCATTGCTCACATGTTCATTCCATGATATATTAATCATTCTCCTGTCAAATCCTATTTCTGTTGCTTCAAGGGTCTTTTATATTTGTGAGAAAATGGTCCAGCATTCACTGCCATATAGGAGGACTGATATTACATAATTTAAATTGAAACAAATTATAAACAACAGAATTGTTTATAAATTTAAATGCCGCTTCGATGCGGTTTACATAGGACGAACCAATCTTAGGTTATAGACGCGGGTTTCGCAGCACGTCCCTGCAAATATACGTTCCGATAGCCCTCAACGATCTATAAGAACAACTCAGGCTGTTCTGGAGTTAGCTATTAGTCAACACCTGCTTGACAGTCCAGTATCTGCCTCTCATTATGAGGACAAATGGTTTTCTGTTCTGCACAGTGTTCGATCAGCTCATCATTTTCGTATTTTAGAAGCTGTTTATCTTAAACGCCATCAACCGAGCCTGTGTAGGCAGAAAGAGCGATTTATTCGCCCCTTACAATTACTGGAGGGTTTGTGAGTGTTAAATATTTTTCTTTTTATCACTCTTATGGAGTTGTGTGTTTACACCTCACCTTACATTTTAATTTATTGATTAAAATTTATTTTTAGACGAGCTCCATCTTTTACCCCATTTTTGTATTAAGCCCTTGGTGTTTTCTTTGTCCTGTATTTATCATTTAAAATAAAGCCAACGCTACCTTTTGAAGAGTGTTGGCCGAAAGGTTCCTCAGGTTGGGTGAGTATACTGACGTCTATTCTGTTCAAAGTAATTAGTGCTTTCTGTGGGTACAAATCTTTGTATATATATATATATATATATTGGTATAGAGGTTCAGTCCGTAAACAGCGAGGATAATCTAACAACTGGTAAATAAATATAAGCATAAACACAGTCATATTTGTATTTATATGTGCGGATGTGCGCATATGTTTATATGGATATAAGTTATGGTACATGGGTGGGTTAATGCATGGGGTTACAGATACACACGTATCCATAGGATTAGAAATAAACGGTTAATGACTTAGCGGTCAACATCATCACCACTGGTCTGAATACCCCCCAGCTGATCTAACACCAATGCCTCTGTCCTGACTCTATTATACTTTTTTCTCTTTTTTCCTTCTTCTCATATTTTTATTTTTTATTTTTTTTGTCTTTCTCTTCAGTTAAAGAAAATGTTTATTCCGGCAAAATTTTTTGTACCAAATGGAAGGAATATTGTGTAGTCTGATTAAATGAGGAAATTAAGCCCATTGAAATTAATTATAATTTATAACCAATTTAAATGACGTGTTGAGTTTTCTTATTTTTATATATATATATATATATATATATATATATATATATATATATATATATATATCCTGGACAAAATGGAAACATGTATAACTAAAATAATTTAGAAAATTTGAGTAAACATTTAAAAATTTTCTATTTTTGTTTGGTGATTTAATATTAATAAGGCTTGTTACAGATGCTATCTAAATAAGAATATCAAAATCAACTGTAAGAACTATTTAATAATTTTAGCTTCATCCTATAGTTCAGAAACTGTTGCCAGAGTGAAATGCCATATTCAGGATGATAATGCACCAATTCATACTGCTAAATTTGTAGCTGAATAGCACGAGGAACATTCAGTGAAGTAGAAGATCTTATCTGGTCACCACAGTCCCCAGACTTCAATATCCTTAAGCAGTTTTGGTTAATTTTAGAAAAACAAGCGAGTAGTCCCATGCCGTCATCAATGAAAGAATTGGAGACTTCCGTAGCAGAAAAAATGGGTAAAGGTTCCTTTTGAAAGAATCCAAACTTTGTACGAATGGAACCCACGCATTAGTTTAAATGTAAATACTGCCAAAGCTGGTCCTACTTTATACTGAAATGAATTTGTTTGAAATTTCAAGCTGTTTTTATTACTTTGTTTACCTCTCTCTCTCTCTCTTTATATATATATATATATATATATATATATATATATATATATATATTATAGTCATTCGAAGACAGATCTCTTTCGCTGTATCACAGCTCATCAGTACGGTTAGACTCCGATTGCTTTTTAACCCAGGATTGAAACCCGACCGAATTTGCGTCAGTCGGCGATTCTACTTCTCGTCTATGAGCGTTAGGGAAAAGAATGCAGACTATATATATATATATATATATATATATATATATATATATATATATATATATATATATATATATATATATATTACCTATGAAGCAATCTTTGAAAGTGACTCTGAATGTTATGCTAATAGAGAATCCCTATTTAAAGAAAACAACCTCATAAACATTGCAGTATTTTGAATTCGCCCATAATTTTCTTCTATTAATCGAATACTGATTACTCGCAAAACGTTTCTCTGTGTCACTGCCATTTACCAAGATCCATTTTAGCGGAATGGTTAGCAAGTTTTGAATTGTATGGGTGTTCCAAGCAGGAAAAGTTTTGTTATCGCTAGAATGTTTAGTGTATATCCTCTGAGTTTTTTGGTTAATTGTTATTAGATAGCAAAATGTAAAACAATTTACATTGGAATATCAGAAATAACAAGTTTATCTACTTAAGAATTTGTTTTGAGAACATGAAGAGTTTGATACGAAGAAATAATGTAGAGAAGAATGTCGACTAAAAAGTTTTTTCTCACTGTTTTCAGCTAGCAAATTTGAGGTTTGTTTTGTTTGATGTTATTTCTCCTTGTAATTAAGCTAGGGAGAAACGAAATAGCAGGAATAGGTGAAAGTTGTAGTTCTGGATAATTCTTTATGCATTGAGGCTAGAAAATGTAATGACGTAAAGCAATCTAGGGGAGTTAACTCAGTATTTAGCATGTGAAATGTACAAAAACGTTTTATTTAACAAAATAAACGGAAAGATAATGCAGAAACTTTATCCCCTAGAGATTCGAACGTGTTTTAATCGTTCGATTATTATGTCGGTTGCTTATCCATTTCGTAAGTTACCTTGATAAATCGTAAAATTTTCTGTTTACGTTTGTTTACTCTACCGGCCATAATTATTAGGCCACCTCAGTTTAAAAAAATAATGCATTTCATCTTTTGTTATTATTATTTGCACCATTTACAAGGCAGCCAGGAAGCTTTGCTTTGGTCAGCCAATAAGAAGAAGAGACTAGCATGGGGAAGAAATCACAAAAACTGGACACAAGGACAGTTCATTTGATGCAAATGTTATTGTGCATTATTAACAAAGAACAATTCTATTTTCACTTAGAATTATTCACTTGGCAATAAATACTAAAAATATTACGAAATACATCATTTCTTTGATAAAACTAGTGTGGTCTAATAATTATGGCCGATAGTGTACATTAGGATACGCTTTCAAAGCAGAGATGAATGTTTCGAGAAATCGCGATTTATGTGTGTATAAGGCTTAATTTGGCTTTGTTTAACTGTGAAATACTTCGTGGCCGAGCTTGTTAAGACTCTTCTCTTGCATTTCTATGGGACGCAGGTTCGAATGATGCACATTTTTTTCACAAGATGTCTCAAAATATTCAGGCAAGTATATATATATATATATATATATATATATATATATATATACTGTTTAATTAAAAGACAGAAAACCTACTCAAATATGATTAGCCATTAAAATAATGATCAAACGAATATATTAGAATATGTTGATTATTTATCCATTTCGTAACTTTTCGTCAGAATACGTTAAAATAAAATATAAGTAAAATATTAACTTACCATTTTTAACTTGCCTTAAAGGAGTTCGTTTTACAATCAAGAAACAGCAGCTACTACTAACGCAAAGCCAAAAGTCCAGAAACACCACTGAGAATCGAGCATTATTCAGTAATAAGGATCAAATTAGTAACTCACTAAGTCGATGTAACCAATGCTATTCACTTAGTTTAGCTTTCTTTTGGGATAAAACCAGGATTTAAAAGCACCAAGTGAGATTCGAACTCTCTACTTAGTACAGATGCTGACTCGCTCTTCACAGTTTATTTTTTATCTGTGAATTGCTAATCTGTCTTGAGAAAAATAATGTAGCCCTCCCCACAATATGGACGGTTTTGACATTATATTCTTCTTGTCTCTTCATCCGACATCCACCCAAAGAGAAAGATTTAATTCTACGGTATTATTTTACCCATAATCGTGGAGAGTATGGTAGAACAGATGGATTCAGGAATTTCACAAGGGTATTTGTGAAAAAAAAAAGCGGACACAACTGGCAATTTGTAATTTGCTGATCGGTGCTAATTTCTGTGACAATAGACACCTATGCTACACATACATCGTTCGAAGTCATTATCTTCTATTGGATTTCAGTATATATATATATATATTGTATTGAGTTTGCATGTAATTTTCTAAGCATATATTGTTAAATATAACAGACAATGAATTATGTTTAATCATGAGCCGTTCTAGACAGTATTTTGGCTTTAATTTCAAGTGAAAATAAGTAGCCATGTAGGTAATATTAGCCAGATTTTAGTCGATAACACAATAATACTTACACATACACATAGGACAAAGAACCTTCAGATATTGGAAACAATCTACATTAAATCAAAGCAACTCACTCTTAATAAAATCACATTTCATTTTGGTCACAACACATAAAATACATTTAGACATATGGTTTCCTTAACATTTTGGTCTCTCATGCGGTGTGACGTCATAGAACCGTATTCCAAATTTATGAACTTCGTCTGCTGTTCGGCGACCGTTATCCTCTCATAGCAATGTTAGATGTCAATGCAAGATAATATAATCATTGATGGTAGACACTTTATGTTAACTTACCTGTAACCTTTCTGAAGTTGGCTCATGTGAGTCGAAAGCTTAGAACCAGCATATTAAAAAAGATATCCAAACGTTTGACAATTTTTCTTTTTGATTTCAACTGAAATTAAAGCCAAAATACGTTGTTTAGAACGGCGCATGATTATACATAATAGACATAATTGTCTGTTATACTTAACAATATTTATATATATATATATATATATATATATATATATATATATGAAAAACAAAAATATGGGTTGTTCCAAAGAGAGAAATTGGTATAAGTGAAAAAAGTGGGAAGCCGTATAAGCTTTCTTTAAAGTGTAAATTTATTATTATCATTATTAATATTATTTATCTTTTGTATAATACATGAAGTGTCCAAAATAACATTTGTGTCGCTACACGTGTTTAGAAGCTATAGTTGTATTTACATATTGTGATTAATTTCTCTTTCTGACGGCCAAAATATATAGAAGCATGTTTTATTGAATAATATAGACATATGTCTATTCATTTTTATCATAATCCTTTCCATTTCTCTAATAGGTTTCATAATCTTAAGCCGAAACATGCCTGAATGATGATATGATACCAAATAGATCCTGCGACTAGACTTTATCCTTTGGATTTCTTAGAGGAGCAGAGTAGGGAGGTGTAAGGGGTGGGAGTATTATATAGTATATATATAGTATATATCGGCTCCCCGATTTCTCGTTCCGAGCCGATATCCACTGCACCACAACGCATTGAGAATATCATGTGAATGAAAAGAAAGTGGTTTTTCTTTACGATGACAAAATAGAATAAAAAGTAAACCACTCCGGATCAAACATTTGCTTCCCCTAAAAAGGTAGCACGAAAGTTCGATCACTGCTCGAGAAAACATTTTTTTTTTTTTTGCAAAAATTTATCGAATGCGCCGATAAAAGTACTATACGCCATTTCGGTCGGGTTTCAATCCTGGGTAAAATAGCAATCGGAGTCTAACCGTACTGATGAGCTGTGATACGGCGAAACAGATCTGTCTGCGGATGACAATATTAATGATCTCACACCCTGATTGAGCACTCTGGAAACATAGTAGACTTTGATAAACAGTAGCTACTCTGGCGTGTACGCTTCGCTCATTCAGTGAAATGAATTAGAGCGCGCTAGCTATTGGGCGCGTATAATGATATGCGCTAAAAAGTCTGCCTACTTCCACCGAACGCCCATATCCCAGGGGTAGAGACGCCGACTGACGCCATTTCGGCCTGGTTTCAATCCTGGGTAAAAAAGCAATCGGAGTCTAACCGTACTGATGAGCTGTGATACGGCGAAACAGATGAGAATATATATATATATATATATATATATATATATATATATATATATATATCAGAAACCTTGGTATTTTGTAAGGTAAATTCCAATGGCGACAAATACAAATAGAACTCAATGTTAAAATTTATTGCTAAATTTAACAGAGTAATATAATGAAAAATAGAACAGTTTGGATATTTTACAAATCCATGGGTAATAAATATTTCACGGTCAAAGCCGTTCTTCTAAGAAGGGAAGACTAACCCCACAGGTTAAATGAAGATCAACAAATATGCTAATACTCCCAACAACTTCAGGGACAGATATAATCTATGCTTGGAGGAGAAAATAACTGTTATCAAAAATATAATAACGGAGCCTTTGAACCAACGAAATGAAGTGATATTTAAATGTATACATAAGAAAAAGTATAAGATCATTTAAGAAGATCAAAATCAAATTAAACTCAAAAAAAATTATTTTTGAAAAAAAATCTGGAATTTTCCGTTAGAGATATCATCTCCCAATTTTTTTATATTATTGATATCATAAGCACTCAGCTACAGTTTTTTTAAAATTTTCATTAAAAATAGTTATATAATATTGTCATATGAATGTAATAATATATATATATGCATATATATTTTTAAAGTGTTCTTTTTTCTTTTTCATTTTATTTTCGGTGTAAGTTGTCCTACTTAAGATTACTAGTAGGTTTTATTATTATACATTATTTATATTTAATTTTATAATATACTTTTTTAATAATTTTTTTTACCATGTTATTATTTATATAATACTACTAGTATTATTGATATTATATTTTGTATTAATAAGAAGAATTTACAATTAAATTTTCTAGCGTAGATACAACCCCTTATCTTTAAAGTTTAAATGTTAAATTTTTAATGTCATATTTTTCAAATAAAACGGAGTACTTGCAATTCTGCTCAATACTCTCGCTTTATCTAAAAACATTTGTTATGTATCAAGACCATAGACGTTACATGTTTATCTAATACGTTAAGTTTAACCACCTTTCCCCTTACCCTTTTCGTTCTGCTTTTCTTTCTGTTACTCCTTTTAAAAAATTCCTTTATTTTTTTTTTTTTACTTGATTATTTTTGGATGATTTTTAACATTTACTGTTGTATAATTTGGCCGCGAAATATTTATTACCTATGGATTTGAAAAATATCCAAACATTTTTCTTGATTATATATATATATATATATATATATATATATATATATGTCAGATTAAATAAATTGTAAACGTTGTGTCTGCTTATTTGTAATAAAATCCGTTCATACTCACGAATAATCTTTTGCATATTATAAGTGAAAGATGTCATAAATTAGCTTTAAAGTTGATAGCTGTTATCATACATTTCTCAATATATCCAAGTACTTACAATCTACTTCCGAGATTCTTCACAGGTATGAGTTATGGTAACAAAAAATAATCGCAAGACTGTGTTGCTAAAAATTACTGTAATTCTTTCCTGCTCCAAATATAACGTTTGTCAAATTGCTTAGCGTTCATTAGAACATTACAGCAAATTTCTTATATCTTTCAATTATAATACGCGAAAGATTATCCATGAGTATGAACGGAGTTTTTAAAAAACAAGCAACAATGTTTGCAATTTATTTAATCTGATGTATTTATTTAATAAAATATATATATATATATATATATATATATATATATATATATATATATATATATATATATATTTTAATTCAGATACTTCAATCCAAGGGAAAAAAGCAGGAAGGTAAATTCTAAAAAACCCGATCCTAATTAATATTAAAAATTTATTTTAATATTAAAAAGTGATACAGGAAGAGAGCTCCATGTAATAAAATATTACAGAGCAAATATATATTAAAAAAGGATTAATTCAAAGATGTTGAATGGTCATTTCGATATGAAGATCCCCACGGGGGACGACACATCACCTCAGCAACAGAAAAAACCTTTCAGAAACTGGAGAAAAATTAGTCTACTTTTCCTTTTTAAATAGATTGCAAAGAAATTAAAAAATAAATAATAAAATAAAATAAAATAAAAATAAAAATAAAGGGAAAGAAAAAGAAAAAGAAAACGAAAAAGAAAAGGAAAAGAAAAAGATAGAATAAAATCAGATAAATAAGAAAAGGAAAAAAAAGGAAAAAAAATTGACATCGTCTGGGTTCGCAAAAAAAAGGGAGAATGTAACTAAAAATTAACAGACAGCCGTGTTAAATCGACGTCAGTTTAAGCAACACGGAAAAAAGGTGGTAAGAGAGATAAAAGAAGGAAGAATTTCTTTCTTTTTCCCTCCCTTCCATTTGACCTTAGGTGTTTTATTTTCGTTTTTTAATTTCCAAAAGTGTTTGGAGAGAGATGTCATGTTTTGTTTTTCTTTGTTATTGAAGGATGAGAGGTGATTGTAAAAGAATTCATAGTATTCCCAATATATATTTTTTCATCCTTAGGATTTTCTAAGGATGAAATCGAACACATATATATCAGAGATTTCGTCAGACATTTATTGGCCATGAGGCATTGGTTGGGGTTTCTACAGTTACAGAGGCTGCTGTCATTTATTTCCCCTGAAGGAAGTGTTTAAATCCAAACACTGAAACAAACATATGATTGTAGGGAAGAGGACATATATAGAAGAAATTATGTACATCTCTAAAACATTATTTATAATATATATATATATATATATATAAACTTATTTATAAATGCAACTTTGTCTCTGTGTGTGTCTGTGTCTGTGTCTGTGTGTTCGTTACCGAAACGGCTGAACCGATTTTCTTGAAAATTTACACAGCTGTACTATAGGAGTCTGCGAGTGTTCTTAGCTAGGTTTGTGTCGAGGTAATCCCGATAAATATCGAAAATCGATAATTGAAAAAATCGGGTTATTTTAATCAAATTTGATTCACTCATAGACAAAGACATAAAAAACGATATTCAGAAATTTCATGATTGCATTTCTTACAATAGTGCAGAAAACCGATATATATATATATATATATATATATATATATATATATATATATATATATAAAAGGCAAGATGTTTGTGTGTGTGTATGTTTATCTGTCTGTATGTCCTTTATACAAATCCACAATTTTTATCCGATTCTCACCAAACTTCACACAAATATTCTTTAGGCTGAGTCTGAGCTTCAGGACCATTTTAATGCTTTCATTACACCGAGCAACGCCGGGCTATACTGCTAGCACATATATATATATATATATATATATATATATATATATATATATATATATTAGAATAGTACAAAAGAGGAATACTCGATAGTTAGTAGATTATTATATATAGTAATATTTTTTATTATAAATGTTTATAATAAATATATAGTTTCCTGCAACTCAAGTGCTGTTATGTTTCCTTGTCTGTTTGTTATTAAACATAATAAACAAGGCCCGAAACAAAACAGCTCTTGTGTCGCATTAAACTATATTTTTTATTATAAACAGTTATAACAAAAATATAACTTTATATATGTGTATGCATGTATTTGAATATATAATATCCACAGATGTGTGATGTTTTTGTGTTACTATATGAATTTCCGCTCCGTAAAAGATAAGTACTTAAAGAAAAGTGATTTCCTGAGCGTTGATGGAAGTAATCTGATTGGTAGTTCGGTCGACAATAGATTTAATTAGATACAAACAAGTCCAACTGATTTTATCCGGATTCTTACCTTTTCTATTATTTCAATCGAACTGCCCACGGCTGGCATGCCGGCGTCTGTAAACTCCAAGCATCTATAGCAATTGTATTAAATCATATAAAAAAGAAACAAAAAAACCCAACCCTGTGACAATAATGTCGATTTGTATGGCTTTTGTAATATCCAGAAGCCATACAATTTTCGTTTATTTGACTATCTTGATAACAACACTAATTACGGCGAAAGTAAAAGCGAAGAAATTTAATAATAAAACTGGCACATTTATCTCCCTTGTTTGTTCGTGTTTATTTATTTTTGTAACGGCATCAAGAATGTCATTATTCAAGAAAGAGAATGGTTTATGTATTTTTGTTTGAAAGCATTTAATTTGATGCCGAGGAAATGCCTGCAATTGAGTGATGACGACAGTATTTCCATATTTGGCAATTCGTAGTTTGTATATGATTGGTATTATGGCTTCGCCATTAATTCCAGAAAAGAAAATGTACACACTCAAAAATGAACAAACAAACAAATAATCATGTCAAGTCGATAAATACGTTTGTGTCAAGACAGAATTTGCAGAAATTGCGAGGGAAAGATAAAACAAGTGTTTCGTATTTGTGAATTAGCTCCTAGCATTTAGTCTGCCCTTGCGAAATTTCCAATGAAGCACAGATGCGGTTTTCCGCTTGGAGATTACAGCAAAGAAAGCATCCAAAACAATAAATACGTATATTGATACGATGTGCTGGTATTTGTTTTGCCGATAAATTAATATCACTACCAAACGAAAAAAAAAATTGAAGACAAATGGAAAAGTGACAACACTTATTCAAAATATATGGATTGTAACTAAGCGAAAATAGCTCATTTCACACGGGAGAGATATATGAGTTAATTCCCCTTACATTTTACGGATTTATCAAAAAATGACATGTATTTAAGAGTAATACGTCAATTGAACATCCGCATTATCTTATCTGGATTAAGCAATGATAAAAATAAATATTTTAACCTAATTAAATTAGTAAGCTTCGGTCAGTTGTTAACTAGAGCAAGAGATGGCTTGTAAATGGTAAGGCCTCCAAAACAAAAGTGCCATATTTTACGGTGATATTTCTCTTCAATATCAATCGTCTTTACTTTCCTTAAGGAAACTCGATTACCCCAATTCCGCGAGCTAGAAACCCTACCAGGATTCGTCACTGGCGTCTTCATTCTGAACTATATAAGATACACAGATGATACAGTGTTGATAGCAAACACGCAAAGGATATTACAGGACATCCTACAGAAGGTAACAAGGGAAAATGAGGAGAAAGGCCTAAACATCAACTTCAAGAAAACCGAATACATGATAATCAGCAAAAAGATGTCCCCAAAAATGTCAACTACAAATTGTAGACGCTAAAACAAACAGGTACAGAAATTCAAATATCTGGAAAACATTCTGTCAGAGGAAGGAAGTGTGACCCTGAGATTCGAAGGTAGACAAAGAAAAGAGTACTGGACTGTTATGTGATATCTGTCCTCCAATATGACGAGGAATGCTGAACGATCCTCACAAGGTTGAAAGAAAAACTCAAAGCAACAAAAATGTTTGTCTACAGAAGAATGCTGAGGATACCATGAACTGAACATGTGAGCAACAACGAGGTTTTTGAAAGAATGAAAACGAAAAGGAAACATACTTGGCATCAAGAAGAGACAGCTGAGGTTTTTGGGATACGTAATAAGGATAGAGGGTTTGGAGAACCTAATACTCACAGGAAGGATAAAGGAAATGAGAAACAGGATAAAGCAGCGCGAGATGGGCTTGTGCAGGTGGATGGCGGAGCGGGATTAGGGAGAGATACTCAGATGAAAATTTTAAAAGCGACTCGGGATAGGGGTAAGTAGAAATCCATGACGGCCTACGCCCTGAAACGACACAGGACATAAAGAAGAAAAATTACCTATACTCTCTCAATATATTTTATTTATTTGTAAAATTAGATTTTAGGACATGTATAAAAATATTCTATGTGTAACTGGATTATCCACTTTTCTGAAGAAATTTCAGCAATAATGTTAAATAATATTTCTTTATTCAGTTAATTTAAAAGCTGTAAATAGTCACATTAATGTGACTATATATTTTGACTTTTTATTTTTAGGATATTTTTATGCTTCACACTTTTGAGTGAAAAATATACGTCGAATGGTTAAAAAAGCATTTTTAAAATTTTAATAAAATTTCAAATGAGAAAAGTGAAGCTCGAGCTGTTGTTTTAGATATCTTGAAGGTATTTAATAGTGTTTTGCCTGCTCGTTTTTCAACAAGTTAAAAGATTATGGCATTGAAAACATTTGCTAGGGTATACCCTGCTCGTCTTCTCAGCAAATTGAAAGATTTTTCTAGGGTTTAGCCTGCTCGGCTTCTCAACAATTTGAAGGACTATGGTATTGAAGGCATAAGATAGGGTTTTTTACCCTGCTCGTCTTCTCAACAATTTGAAATATTATGGTATTTCTGAACGAAGTTTGATCTAATTTAGTCTTTCATATTAAATCCCGAAATGAATGCTTTCTTAAACGGCCCTCAATTTCAGGGCTGTAAATTCTCAAATCGGTAAAACACTGATGACACAATTAAATACACTTATCTAAAAGTAAGTCTGGATGGTTCGAGATTGTTAAATTTACAGTTGATCTTGGAAATGACCTACAATCTGTTGTTAACTGGGACAAGAATTAACCTGTTAACATTAACACCTCCAAAATAAAATCGATTTCTTTTAATTGTCTAATTTTTTAAAAAAAATCATCAGCTTTGCTGATTCTAACCTCTAAGATAGTAACGTTTGCGTTAATGGTTTCCGCTGATAAGAAGTGGAAAGATTATATTGAATCAAATGTTCGGTAGTAAAACTGTGTAATTGTGCCGTGTTATGCAGCTTTTCTTGTCAGAATCTGTCTTACTCATTTATAATTTTACCATTCGTGAGTGGCCTTGATATTGCTGTCACATCTGGTCTGGTGCTTTTATTATGTATTTTGAGATCAGTTAAGTGCCATACGTGATACACGCTTCGGGAGATGATGTCTCGAAAGAGACATGACTGACTGGGCAGAAGATTATCCTGAAGTAGGTTGCCATTGCTTTCTGCGAAAGTTCTTTAAAGAGAAGAGACGGATTAACACCTTTCTTAAATGCATTTGCACGCAAGTGAATGCAAGGAATTCAACTGGAATTCGAACTTGGCTCCCCGATTTCTCGTTCCAAACCGACATCTACTGCACCACAACGCACATCCCTCTATATCAGTTAGTTAAGTGATACACGCTTGGGCGACTACGAAAGAGACATGACTGACTGGACAGAACATTTTCTCGCATTAGGTTGCCATTACTTTCTCCGGTAGACTGGTTGCCGACTAAGGCTATAGAACCCAATCTCTCCTTTTATTTAACACATAACTGAAGGAAAGAGGCGGATTAATAACTTTAGCAAGGTTATTTGTGCATAAGTGAATGCAATTAATTCAACTGGAATTGGAACTTGGCTTCCCGATTTCTCGTTCTGAGTCGCTATCCACTGCACCACAACTTGATAAAAATATATTATTGGTCCTGACCTGGCATTTTTTTTTAATCATATCACCCTGGTCAAGGCGGTAAGGCCACTGGTGTGAAGGGGGATACGTAAGAGTGAAAAGATAGAAAAAGAGAAAGCCGGAAACTACATCCTAAACAGGGAACAGGGGATGAGCCTCTACACCTGTTCAAGAGACGTGGGTGGAGTGTGAACCGGGCGATAGTTCTGTCTATCTACTCCAATTGAAAGAAAAAACAATAAACAAAGAGGAAAAATGAAAAGATTGGAAAAGAGAAAGCCGGAAACCACATCCTAAACAGGGAACAAGGGATGAGCCTCTACACCTGTTCAATAGACGTGGGTGGAGTGTGAACTGGGCGATAGTTCAGTCTATCTACTCCAGTTGAAAAAATAAAAAATAAAAAGAAAATAAACAAAAAGGAAAAGTGAAAAGATTAGAAAAGAGAAAGCCGGAAACCACATCCTAAACAAGGAACAAGTGATCTCGGCGCATTTGCTTTGCAGCAATGTAGCTTTCTTTAATTTTCTATAAATATTTTCGTGCTAATACTTCAGAAAATCTTCTTTCTTTGGTACAGAGACTTTATAAATTAACTGTAGTACTAGATTGACTGTTAGTTTTTAGGTATTATAATTTTACCGTTGAATTGGCTAGATGTAACCGTAGTTTCTGTGTTAACAGTTCCTTCTACTGCGATTCTCGCGGGTAAAATTATTTTCCAAGATTCTTGCTTTCCAATCAACTTTGGTCTTCAAAAATTATTCGTTATCTGCTCTCTTCCTAATCACTATTCTTTCATTGTTCTCGTTCATTAATAATCTTTCTTTCTCATATTCTCCAACGCTCAAGAGCCCTTTGCATCTTGGTGACTTTATTTCCTTTATGATTTTATCCAAATTATTTAATTAGCCGTTTAAAATAATACAACATTAAAATGGTTACACGATTATAGAAGTCTCAAGAGTAAAAACGTCCTTTTGACATAACAGGAATTTTCTACCTGGTGCTAAACTAAACATTGCCAAAACTTGTAAACTTTCTAGGTAAATGTCTTTTGCGCATAAAATATTGTGTCAGGCGGTATCCATATTAAAGTAACCGAATATAATGTCAGTACGTAACAAGTGAAAAATATAATTAAACTATTGGATATTTGTTTTAATTATTAGTTGGTTTTGTTTAGCAGCATATTAACCTCTACAGATGATTTAATACCAAAATCTAAACAACTTAAAGACAGTTGTATGCCTTGTACTACAGATAAAATGTATTGTTGGTCATTTTTCTATAAAATTTATTGTTGGCAATTCTACTATTGCTGGTCATTTTGCTTTATGATTGTATTGTTGGTCATTCTGCTACAAATATGTATTGTTGGTCATTCTACTATAAATATGTATTGTTGGTCATTCTACTATAAATATGTTCTGTTGGTCATTCTACTAAAATATGTTCTGTTCGTCATTCTACTACAAATATATAATTGGTCGTTTTACAATAAATATGCATTGTTTGTCATTCTACAACATATATATTGTTGGTCATTCTGCTACAAATAATTATTGTTGATTATTCTACTAAGAATATGTATTCCTGGTCATTCTGTTATATATAAGTTCTGTTGGTCATTCTACTATCAATATGTATTGTTGTTCATTCTACTATAAATATATTCTGTTGGTCATTCTACGATAAATATGTTCTACTCGTCATTCTACTATAAATATGTTCTGTTCATCATTCTAATACAAATATATAATTGGTCTTTTTACTATAAATATGTATTGTCATTCTACTATAAATATGTATTGTATGTCATTCTTCTATAAATATGTTCCCCTGGTCATTCTACTATCAATATGCACTGTTGGCCATTCTGCTACATACATATATAGTTGGTCATTTTACTATAAATTTATATTGTTGGCCATTCTTCATTAAAAATATATTTCTGGCATTGTTACTATAAAATTGTTTTTTTTAACTTTTATATTTTTTTGTTTTCGTTTAAGAATCCACTATTTTCCTGTAACTTTGCTGCCTAAAACGTGCTACCCACTTAAATAAAGATGGATCTGGGAACAGCAGCAATCAAGCGATGATTCCACTCTACCCAAAACCATAAATCTCCCGATCAGAGGCTTCATTGCCGAACGTAGTTTATCGTTACACCCAGGACGGTAGTCATAGCTACTTGTATAAGGATATATCCCAAAGTTTGACCTATGTATGTAAGAATTAAGAAGATACAGAAAACAACTATATATTGTAAGAACAGACGATGGAAAATGTATCGTAGAAATGTTTAGGCGTATAGTAAGAGCAAAAGATGCCTTCCAGAAAATAAGTGCATAATTATGAGATCGAATATTTTCGTTATAAACAAAACAATTATTACTGAATTCCTGTATTCTATCTAGTTTCTTCAGTCAGTTAAGTGCCATACGTGATACACGCTTGAGCGATCATGTCTCGAAAGAGACATGACTGACTGGGCAGAAGATTATCCCGCACTAGTTTACCATTGCTTTCTGCGGTAGACTAGTTGCCGACCAAGGCTATAGAACCCAGTCTTTCCTGATATTAACCCATAACTCTAGTTTCTTATATACCAGTAGACGTTTAAAAATTTCATCACAAATCACAAACAGCTTGAAGACTATAGATAGAACATGCGACTAACGACAAAGTTTTAACGAAAACTAAACTGGAAAGGCAAAGAAAATTCATCTTACTTTCAGAAAGAGTTGAAAATTTAAAAACCATGAGACCAACTGAAATCTAGCGAAGCAGAAAATAAATTGAGTTACCTACTTGTTAAAAAATACGAAGTCATCAATAATGCAACAAAATATAGAAAGTTGGGGAGACTCATGGTCGCTCTTGCTCTGAAGGTATATATAACACATACCCTTGACAAACGTCAAGCGATCGTTATTATTCTTACCTCTCTCTTTCTCTTCTATATATATTTTAGAATCATATCACCTTCTTCCTCTTCGTCGTTCACCCATCGTCCTCTTTTTATATTTGATAACCTAACGGAATACTTTAAGTATGGGTAATAACTTCAAATACATTCCTATCCTACGATAACGCTCATACATAATACAGGTTACTACTACGAACTCTTGATACCCTTAACTTCTTAATACTGTTTCTCATTAAACATTTAACTTCTACCAATTCAAGTTATTCTGTTCTATTAAAAAATTGCTATTTAACACACAAAATGTATACGTTTATTCTTCGACAAATCTGCATTCCAAACTTCCACTTTCTGATGATAGTGAATAATGCTAAGTTGTAGGGAGTTCTGTTATGTTTGACACAAGGCCGATTTAATAATCATTAACCATTACTGCTACAGTGGTGACATCCTCCTGCCACAATATATATATATATATATATATATATATATATATATATATATATAAAATCATATCGCACCAAGCAAGGCAGTTTATGCCACTGTATTGCAGGGGTTTAACTAGGATGAAAGTTATGAGAAATAGTGGCAGGTTATAGGGGATGTCATGAAGTGGGTAAGAAAAGGATTAGAATACTGATGACAGTGGAGTGGATGGAGAAAGGAGCACGAGAAAGAGGATGCAGGTTAGTGACATAGAAGATGACTATTGACTTTACATTTAAATGCTTTGAGATGTAGCTGTCGATGAAGCAAGTAAACGGAAGTGAATGCCACAGGCGTGAAGTGCGAGAAAAGAAGCTGATGGATTAGAATTTGCGTTTACAATTTATATATTGTTAGGGCACTCTCCACCTTTGAAGTATAATGAACTGTTCCCGGCACTATGAATGGTCGTAGTGTCGAGAGTCCGACGCCAGTTCGGGAATTACGAGTCAGTCGTGTATTTCCGGTTGTACAAAGACGTACACATTAATACCTTGTTTTCCTGTATTATACTAACCAACTTTGTAAATACCTTTTCTTCCGTAATACGTTTTATTATATTTATATTTCTGTTGTTTCGTTGTTATTACCTGCACAACTCAACAATTATTCAACATAAAACTTGTAAGCTGTAAGGAGTTCGGTTAAGTCTGACACAAGGCCGAACAAAAATAACATTAACCAGCTCCCTACACTTCAAATTCTTCAAATATGTCAGTTTATAAATAAACTAAAAAATATCCGAAAAATATCCTTATTACGAACAGTAACAGGAAAAAATTAAAAATTAAAAAATTACCCACAGACGACACGTCAATCAGATAAGAAAAAGAGTAGCTGAAGAAGCTATAGAGACACTGTCTAGGGTAAATGATAACATAGTTGAAATTACGACACGTTTGACTTACAAATGCCGGGAAAAAGAAAGAAGAAAAGCAACGCAGCATTTGGCAGTGGATCCACAAAGGAAAAAGTACGAAGATTAATGAACAAATCTTAGGAGGGGGGTGTTAGGGCGCTCTCCACCTTTTCAACAGTAATGAACTGTCCCAGACACTATATATGGTGGTAGTGCCGGAATGACATACAGTCGACTTTCAGATCAGTACAGATTACGAGTCAGTTGTGTATTTCCGGTTGTAAACCGGAAGCGAACATTGCACTCTACCACGTACAGAGACGTATACATTAATACCTTGTTTTCCTGAATTATTACTAACCAACTTTGTAAATCCCTTTCTTCCGTAATACATTTTCTTATATTTATATTTCTGTTGTTTCATAGTTATTACCTGCACAACTCAACATATATATTACGTCAAACATTCATTTCTGTAGATGTTCCATTTATTTTTAACGTTATTTATTTCGACTACAGGCTTGAAAAAAAAAAAGCAATGTAAAAGATGTGCTGTCCGGCAGGATTT
This sequence comes from Ascarosepion bandense, assembly GCA_037127315.1. Lineage (NCBI taxonomy): Eukaryota > Metazoa > Mollusca > Cephalopoda > Sepiida > Sepiidae > Ascarosepion > Ascarosepion bandense. The sequence continues at coordinate 925,445 of JBBBDQ010001158.1, forward strand.
GTACCTGCGTCCTACTTTACGGATATAACCACCATCTGTTCCAATGTACTTTGACCGCGCTGTTACGAAGATCTTAAGAATCAAGCAAGCTTTCATTTTCCTTGCGTTTCGAGAAAAAATCTGAACAAGTGAATGTGCTTTGAAGACAGAATAGTGAACAGAAATAGAAGTAAAGAACAGAGATAGGGACAATATGCCTAAAAGGATAATAAAAATAGAAGGACAAAAGACGTGATCATCAATATGATGCAGAAAATAAGGAAGAGCTGCTGAGAATATCAAAATAAACAAAACACGTCAAAGATGGATTGAATACATCAGAGAACATTTCCAGTACGAATGAAGAAAACCTACAATATACAGAAATATCGAAGGACCGGAAATATTAAAATATGAATTGACATCAGCACTAATAATGATGGATTATAACAAAGCTTTATAACAAAACCAAATTGTATTATAATAGAGACATTCACAGACTTAGATCATTTCGGCATGGATAATTTACAAAAATAATAAATGATATCTAAGACATTGATGATGTACCACATGACCTTAATACAATGGCAGATTTTTGGACGAGTTATATATTTTAGAGTCACCAACTGGGACCTTAACAGTTAGGCCCTGCAGTGTTCACTGTGGAAAATAATCGGTTTTTGTTACTTCGATAAAAAAAAAAGTTCTACTCAGCCTCTTCTCTAAAACTGTTATTTTGCGGTACAAACGCATGAGAGAATACTTCCCTGACAATTACAATCTCGGTTTCATTAAGTTCATTTTTGAGATATATCTCCTCTACTCGTATTTTGTTAATTTCATTAACTTCCTCGTTTTATCGACTTTATAATATTAATTAATAATCGGCTACCCTGGGGCCTTGTATAAGGGAAACAATCAGTAAAATAAATATTTATTTTGATGGCTTAAGAAGCCAGGTGAAGCCGAAATCTATTGGAAAATCATTCTAACAAACCATATAACAAAACGTAACACCCAAAACTTGAATGAAAAAGTGCATAGCTGAATTAGAGCGGAAGCAAAAATACATGGCGCCGTTTCGTTCAAGAAACTGGAACAAGGAATATGATTTTTATGCTCAGAATATCAGAATAAAGATATACAATTGAAAAAAAATGATCTGTTTCTACATTAATTTTCTTTATAAATTAGTCAAAAATTTACATCACAAATAACTATTTGAAATGTTAAATAAGTTTGCTAAGATTAATACTGAGCATCAGGAATAGACAGTTGAAGTTCCTGAGACACGCAATGAGGTAGGACAGCCTGGAGAACCTGATACTAACAGGTCAGATAGAGGGAAAAAGAGACAAGGGAAAGCAACGGATAACATATTTGAAGGACCTAATCAGGTAGATGACAGAACGAGGATTGCACGGTGTAACAGGAGAAGGCGTGCTCAGAGCCACCAGGGATAGGGAAACGTGGAAAGCCATGATCGCCTACGCCCTGAAGGGACAGGGCACATAGAAGAAGAAGAAGATTGTCAAAAGTATTAATATAACCCAAAATACATATTAAGATCGAACCGCCTGCTTGCATGGGGGCAGAAAATATATTCAGTAAATCCGCAAAAGTAGACGGGGTTATAAGACAAAGAATTGTTCTTTCACCGGACTTATTCAGTTTTACAATCAAAGAATATGGAGAGAATTGGAAGTCCTACTAATATATATACTAATGGATGTGCGTTGAAGTTCAGTGGATATGAGTTTGGAATGAACAATCGGGGAGCCCAGCTCAAATTCCAGTTGAATTCATTGCATTCATTTACACGCAAATACTTTTGGGAAAGGTATTAATCCGTCTCTTCACTCCAGTTATGGGTTAATCAACAGGACAGATTGGGCTCTATAACCTTGGTCGGCAAGCAGTCTACCGCAGAAAGTAATGGCAACCTACTGCGGGATAACCTTCTGCCAGCCAGTCATGTCTCTTTTGAGATATGATCGCCCAAGTGTGTATCATCTGTAGAACTTAACTGATTAATATTTAATAATGGAGGCCACAGTTTTAAGAAGACCACAAGATG
>JBBBDQ010001158.1:930000-980000 GCA_037127315.1 Ascarosepion bandense
CATTGGCCAAAAAGTGCGAGAGGGAAAATGGCTGAACTTAAACTCAAATGTATATGTCGACCTGGCGTCCCTGTAGATATGTGTCCCTAGAAAGTTTGAAAAATGTAGGCGTGCATAGATTACAGTCACACACAGACTCACAGATTATCTTATATATATATATATATATATAAAGATAGATAGATAGATAGATAGATAGATAGATAGATAGATAGATAAACAAATTGCATATATATATATATTTTTTGTTTTTCTTTAATTCGAAGTGGAAGTGTAGGAAGGTAAATTCCAAGAACCTGATCCTAATCAATATTAAAAATTTTTAACATTAAAAAGTGATGCAGGCAGAGAGCTCAATGTATTAAGAATACAGAGCCAATATAAATTAGAGAAAATTTTCAAAATTCAAAGGTGTCGGATGTACATTTCGACATAGGATCTCTAATAGAGATTCTACGTCACGTCAGCGACATTGTATTGTTCCAAATAACCTAAAACCCTTCCACACTTTACCCCAGGGCCTTTGCCATTTGGAACAAAACAATGTCGCTTACGTGACGTAGAATCTCTATTAGAGATCCTATGTCGAAATGTACATCCGACACCTTTGAATTTTGAAACTTTTCTCTAATTTAATATATATATATATATATATATGTACGTACATATTTCACACACACACACACACACAAACACACACACACACATATATATATATATATTTGAAAAAATACTTTTTTTATATTTCTTTTATATATATATATATATATATATATATAGAGAACAGGTACATGAACTATCTTTTTATAGAAAAATGTAATTATCTTATACACATATGTTTTTTCTAAAATTTAACAGTAAATACCAATTATATAAATCGAACATTATACAGCAAAAATTTCCGTTTAAACTTCGCTTCATACTTGTCTTAGGCTACATAGTTAGTGATACCGTCTTCTTTTACTTTTACGCTTGATCCAAGATTAAATCTACTGTTTGCAGACACCCGGTAATATTTGACCCGAATGAATAAAAATCACTGTGCACTGAAGACGTGATGCTGGGAGAAAATTTGCCCTTCATACAAGACGAAAAGACAAGTCAGTTGTAAGTTCGCCTCATTTTTTGCGGCACGAAGATTGAAGTAAAAGTATTATAAAAGTAAAATCTCGACACAAAAACGTATAAAATAATTACGCGGAGTAATAAGCAAGGAATCAATTTGACAGTAAAAAAGAAGGAAAAACAAATAGACAGCTACACCTCCGGGTGATAGACGTTGCATAATTTACCAGCATTTTCTGACGTATATTTTTTTTTTTTTTTTAGAAAAACAACGAAGAAAAATACACTAAAACCCGTAACTGTCCTGAGGGGCTACACTGGTCTTTTGAGTGTAGGGTAAAAAATTGGACGGAAACACGAATTGCCTTTGTCTATATTTTTTTATGAACTTTTTTAAAAATTCATTTTATTTTAATTTTTTTTAAAGACTTAACTTTCTTTGACTTTTGTTTGGGTGTAAATGTTTCCCTTACATCAGGATTTTATTTTATAAAGGCGTAAAGAATCGAGATAATAACCTTTTTAAGCAATATTTGCAGTTGTTTTAATGATCATTAACGCTCAGGAAATTTTTAAAATGTTTTTTTTTAAAATTAATGTTTGATTAGACGTTAGAAATAATCAAGAAGTTAAAACGTGGAAATAATCAATAAATACCACATTGTGTAATATATAGGAAGCATTTTAAGAATATTAAAAAAATATCTATCTTACGACTGCAATAAAAACGTTTAGTTAATAATAGTTAAAATTTAACGCTGTAAAGTTTGAAACACTTAATAAATTAAAATATCTAGAATGGGAGAAAATATTTTCGAATCAGTTTGTTTTTTAGTTAGTATAATTTGTTTTAATTCTTACTTTTACGAGAAAACATTTCCTGCTTAATTTTATGGGACCCTTTACAATTTTTTCTCGACTCTTGCTAATGATCCGGTCTCATTCTTTGTCACTGCTTTCCCTTCCCGAAAAAGAATCTCTTCACATGTTATTTTTATCTTCATGAAAGAATTTAAACAGAACTATTCCTCAAAGATATACGTTAAATATCGTATCACTATTTGGGACACGAGATCCAACTATTCCCCTAGTTATTTAAAGTTTTAAGCTGTTTTCCCTCGTCTTTCCCGTAAGCTAGTACACAACTTCCTTCCTTTTAAGGCAAACTCTATTGTATTCGAATTAATTTACTTGTAATTCTTTTAAGGATATATTTGCTTGAAAATATCTGGAAGGTTTCTTTGAGAATCAGGGATCAAGGAATCTTTTAAGGTTATCCGCAATTAATCTTCACCATCGGCGATAGAAGAAAACAATAATTGTTGGACGGAAATATCCCTTACCGCATACAATAAAACAAATAAAAGAAATCAACTAGACATATTGTATTCATCATATTAATTTGGTACGCTAAAAGCAAAGTTTTAAAGTAACTAAAGAATGTTGTTTTTGCCTTCGAGAGTATGTTTGATTTGAAAAGAAGTTCTCATTTTATTTTATTTGGAGGGATATGTTTTTGCTATTTTTTTTAGAATATCTTTCAAACGGCGGGAAAGCACAGATCAGTCAGTCAGTTAAGTTCCATACGTGAACCACGCTAGGGCGATCATGTCTCGAAAGCGACATGACTGACTGTGCAGAAATTTTTCCCGCAATAGGTTGCCATTACTTTCCGCGGTAGACTCCTTGCCAAATAAGGCTAGAGAACCCAATCTGTCCTTTTATTTGACCCATAGTTGGAGGGAAGAGATGGATTAATACCTTTTCCAAGGGTATTTGCCCGTAAGTTAATGCAATGAATTTGACTGGAATTTGAACTCGACTTTCCGATTTCATATTACGAGCCGATATCCAGTGCACCACAATGTGCGTCTTTGTGAGAATGATCTCTTTTACAGCGTAACGTCAGCATATTTTCGGTTAATATAACGTCTTTTTGAAAGGAGTTTTATCGAATGATTGAATCATTAGCTGTGACTGTCTATGATTTCCAGTATCTCAAATTCACTCATCTTTATTCCTTGTGACACATTTAATGTAATTTCATTAATACATAGAATTAGTTCTAATTCTTTTAAGGATATATTTATTCGAAAATATCTTGAAGGGTTATTTGAGGAACGGGATCACTGATCCTTTAAATTTATAGACAATTAATCTTAACTATCGGCAATTTATGAAAACAAATAAACATTTAGCGGAAATAATCTCTACCATATAAAAATAAAATAAAAAAGCAAAAATTATAGAAATAAGCCAACAACATACAGTATTCATTATATTTATTTGGTATGCTAAAATAAAAGTTTTGAAATACCTAAATAATTTTGTTTACGTCTTTTAATTTGTTTCCGATTTAAAATAAGATACTTTTCAGTTTCGTCTACAATTAACTTATTACATAATATTTTTTTTAACCATATCTTTCAAGTGGCGGCATGGCACAGGTACCACGGTACTTAAAGAAAATGACTTATACATATCATTTTCACTGCTCTAATTTCTTAATGTGTGTTCTTGTGAGATTTTATTTTTAAATTATTTAGGATTAAATGGAATTAAGAATTCTTATACGGCTGTCTGTTAACATCCATCTCACTACTCATTATTAATTGTCAGCTAGACTAGGTTAGATTAAGTTGATTGAATTTATAACGAGATAACCATTTTTGGGATATTTAACGGAGAAATTGTCGTGTACACACACACACACACACACACAAACACACACACATATATATATATATGACAATTTAGGTTTAGTTTGCTTTGACACCTTTTTTAAAGGATAATGAGTCCAAAGAAAAATAAATGTAGCTAGAAAAGACGAAAATATTAAAAAAATTAAAAACAAAAATATTAAATCTAAAATAATTATGTTTCTATTCAAGAATGATGAGAATTTGCAGTTTTCAAGAACAAAAATTCATTAAAAATGCTTTTAAAATAATTCTCTATTATGGTTATTTCACATCTAATGTAAAACAGAATCATATTTACTCCACAAAATGCAAAAACAAGAAGACATAAAAGGTAATAAATTTTATTACATTATCTACATATGATTTATAGACAACATTTTGCGTATATCTATAAAAACAGTTTAAGCTAATCTGAAAGCATCAAAACAGATTGGGCTAATTTTAAAACTTTAAAAAGAATTTGACCTAATCTCAAAATGTCAAATGCAATTTGTGCTAATCTCAATACTTAAAAAATTGCACAAATCTAAAAACTTCAAAAACATTTTGAGCTTATTTCAAAACGTCAAAAACCTTTTAAGCAATTCTAAAAAATTCAAAAACAGTTTGAGCCAATCTCAAAAATTCAAAAACATTTTGAGATTAACTCAAAACATCAAAAACATTTGAGCTAATTTTAAAACATCAAAAACAGTTTGAGTATCCTTCTTACGATAAAAGATTTGTAGGAAGACCAGTTTTATTGCTAAAGAACCGACCATGCAACATTTACTATTGTGTCACATAATATCAGGAGCACTCTCTTAGAATAACCTGACATAAACAACTGGTTTGATCTTCTGAAAATACTAATTTATCAAAAATAGAGTCTGAATTTATTTAATCAAAATACCGTCCTCATCTTAAAAAAATTGTAGACATGAACCTTCCTGCTGACTTGGATTTTAAATTCCTTCAGCTGTGAAATACTTGATTATTGCCAATGCCTTTGTCCTTAGAATCATAATGATGTAACTATATTTTATCAACAGTGAAGATTCATTCAACAGCTTCGGAGGTGTCGTTATTGATTAGCATTTAAATGTATCGGCTTCTGACGTTGAATTCTAAACTTCAATTCTTAATAATTTAAATATTACCCCAGAAAAATATTGGAAAGAAAAAGTTTATTTCTCCCTCTTGACTTCACATAAATCTCACAATGGTCATTTTATAAAGAGATGGAAAATTTTGGTACGCCTCATAGATATCAATATTCTTAATCTCTTACCTGTCTATAATCACTACTATGTTCTGTAACTCCAAAAAATAGAACGACCTCCTCGTTGTGAATGGTAGTAACTTTATGCACATTCGACCTCAATAGTCGAAGTTTAACTATTCCAAGTAACATGTATCACTGCTGCATTGAAGAATTTAAAAGAATAATATTCGCCTAAAATATGTATATTCTGCACATTCTCTACTGAGTATGACTTCACGTGATCTTTCTCATTACTTTCTGAAAGCAGTAATTTTATAAAAATGACTAATTGTTGATCTCAACTGATAAAATACGCTACATCTGAGCATGTAGGTTTAATTCTATCCTTCATGTTCAGTGGAAGAATATGTAAATTTTGAGCTTAATGATAAAAATAGACGTTGTAATTGAATATTATGACGTCAGATTTGCGACAATTTGTGCTACTTCTTCATGAATATTGCCCGGAAATGTAGAATTTGTTATTCCGATACAGATATCCTAATTAGATAACATTGAAACCTGAAGATATCTTGGCACCGACTGTCTTCACGGCATAGGTTTCTAGTTATAGAGCTTTTGATTCTCCGCCGGTTGTGCATACGAAATCGGTTTTAATGAAATGAACAGTTTTCATAGATGTCTCTAGTCTCATTCGTGGACGGCTAATTAGCAGTTGCGATGACAACTCAGTGTTCTAAGTAGCTAATGATAGTTAATTAATTGCTCGCTAAAGTCGAGGTAATGAGAATGTTTGATCAAGGCCTTCGTGAGAGAAGTTCAAGGTAACTTAAAGTATACCTTCTCAATGTCAGTTTAAATTTTCATACAAAATACAGAGGAGAAACACACACACACACACACACACACACACACACACACACACACACACACACACACACACATACATACATATATATATATTGCAGGATGTTTTAATATGAATTTATTTATAATAGTGACTGCCTTCATTCGAAAATGGTAAAACAATTTATCGATTATCTGTTTAGGATAGAATTTCAAGGCGACTGTTTACATTCTTACTGTCTGCTTTATTTCAACATTGTATATATATATATATATATATATATATATATATATAAAACTGTAAATTCAGATAAAACTTAGCTTCTAAGAAATGCATTCTTTGACCTCTTATAAATAGAGTATATATATATATATATATATATATATATATATATATATATAATTTGAAACATAAGTATTTTATCATATCACTCCTAAGTAACTATTTTTGTTTCGACACTAACTGTGTCGTATCAAGTGATGGTGCTGATTGTGAGATGAAGATAATTAAAAGGTGAAAACCTAGCCAAAACACTTCAATATAGTACATATTATTAGATAGTAATATATATGTATGTATATATATATATATATATATATATATATATATATATATAGAGAGAGAGAGAGAGAGAGAGAAAATGAGAGAGAGACAAAGTGAGAAGTTGAAATACATGTGATTCGAGAACCGCCTGAGTTGTCTTTAAAGACCGTTGAGGGCTACCCGAGCGTATATTTGCGGGGACGTACTGCGAAACTCATGTCTACAACCTAACATTTGTTCGTCCTATGAAAATCTAGACGCAACGACATTTGAATTGATAAACAATAGAATTTCTACAAAAATAGGACAACCTTTCTTTAGTAAAGGAAGGAAACACAGTTCGAGTTTGAAAAACGGTACGTAATTTCACTGAAAAGTAACCAAACGAAACAGACGTCGAAACCTTAACAGTTATAATTTGACAGCTCCTACCAAAACATGGTAATTTTAAATATATCGAACAGCGACAAGGTCCAAAAACTACTGGCCTTTTATAACGCCTGATTTTCCTAGCAATTGAATGTTTGACTACATTGCTAGGGTAACCATTTGCCTCAAAAATACCTAGCAGGTACACATGTTCACTATTAAAACACTCTGGAGAACAAATCTTAAGGGTACGATGAACTAGAGTCTCAAGTAAACATATATTGCGGGATTTGGAACGAACGAGTTCCAAGTGGTGCATAAACCAGTAAAAGTGGGTTTACGAAAAACTGTAGTGACGAAAACGCCGTCCTTGCACTGTACTAAGATATTAAAAAATGCGAGAGACCTGTTCTTCTCTACTTCCATAGTAAATTGAAGGGAGAGAATTTAATTAAGACAAATTTATTATTAACAATAACGCCAACGAAGACCTTTGAAAAGTGTTGGCAGAAAGGTTCCTCAGGTTTGCGCAATGACGTCACGATTGTTTAAGGCAATTTGTTGTTCCTGTGAGTAAAAGTCTCTGTTTATATATATATATATATATATATATATATATATATATATATATATATATATTGTGTGTATTTTGGCAGCATTCTTTCATTAATGCAGGTTTTATTGAATAATATAGTCAAGTTTTGTCTATTAATTTTGTGTAGGATCGGTTCGTACCGTCTGATATACTTGATGGTGATAGCATTTATAAATTCAAATGTCCCTTTCGAGAATGTATCTCTAACAAACTAAATAATATCTACATTGGCCATACTACAAATTCGCTCTCATGGCGTCTTACTTTGCACTTAAATGAAAATTCAAATATATTCCGACATTTAAAACAACACAGATATGAACGCACACTTCTCAGAAAAACGCTCGTTGAAAACACATAAATACTCAGACAAGAAAATAATAAACAGAAACTCAAAATCCTGGAAGCTATCTACATTAAACAACTTAAACCTGGTTTGAATACGATAAATTTTCATCTCGCAACTAACATACTCAAATGCCTGTAATCGGACCAGGGACCACAACACCACCCTTTTGTCAATGTCTGTGGCCATCCGCCACGGTAGGGATGGACCTGTCTCTTCAATTTAATTCTCTTTATTGTTAATAACTTAAATCTTCTATGTTTACTGTTTGTTAATATTTATTCTTTGATAATGGCTTATGTGAGCCGAAAGCTTAGACCCGATAAAAAATCAACAATATCACCATCAAGTATATTAGACGGTACGAACGGATCCTACACAAAATTAATAGACAAAACTTGTTTATATTATTCAATGAAACCTGCATTAATATATATATATATATATATATATATATATGTGTGTGTGTGTGTGTGTGTGTGTGTGTTTAGATATATGTATAAATAATTGCATTTATGTACATATACGTATATATGTGGACATATGTATATGTTTATATATATATATATATATATATATATGTTTGTATGTGTGTGTATATATATGTTTAATTTCTACAAAACATTTATCTGTTATAATAATTTATCTGTTATAAATAATTTTGTAGACACAGACAAATCTATATTTAACAGTATAAGGTTCATCTACCAGTTTGTCATTTATCTAAGTATCATTCATTAATGAATTAGAACACTCTTGCTTACTGGCGTGTGTACATTTACATAACACACTAAAAGTCGTAGCTCAGAGGTAGAATCGCCGACTGTATATATTTGGATATGTTCATATACACGTATATATATGTACATATATATGTATATACATTTGTTTACCTATACATATATATAATGCTTATTACATTAACCGTTACATTTTATTGAATACATGTGCCAAAGTAAACACCCTCTTTTTCAAACAGTGTGAAATTTATATTTACAAGCCTTTTTATTCGAGTAGTTAAATATATAAAAATTTATTTTTATCCACTCTGCTAAAAAAAGTTTAAAAATTTAAAAACACACTGGACGTCAGTTCAGTCTGCTGTGTATTCTAAATTATAATGTTTAGATATAATGACAGATTAAATGTAAAATCCATTAATTCCTGATAGATTAATGACTATATTTAAACAATAATGTTATTTTATAGATAAGATATCTCTACGATTTAGAAATAGAAAAAAATAAAATCTCTTTTCGACTTATTTCCTGGAATTTAGCCAGATGACGAAACTCATGATTTCTAAGGAGGAGAGCTTCTTGTCCTGGAGGAGAACAACACACACACACACACACACACACACACACACACACACACACACACATATATATATATATATATATATATATATAAACATAAAATTTGATATCAATGAAAATAATTGCTAATTTTTCCTTAATTGTTCGCCAATGTTACTACAAGAAATCCCTTGATTACAAACTATACAAGATAAGTTCAAGGTAACCTGCTATCAACGTTGTTATCTTTCACCTTAAACAGTTTTAAATAACATATTGATTTTTTTGGTGTGTAAAGGTTCTTAATCAATCTTGACATTTATACCTTACAGGAGATGTACTTCATAGCCACTGTATTGATGATGGCCTTGTGTATGGTTAATACACGTCCTCCATAAAGAATGAAGATTTGTTAATTAAATTTTACTATATTAGTAAATCTTTTCAAACGGCTGGAATTTAAAACGCTGAAAGAATTAAATTTTGTATTTTTATATGAAACTAAAGTATTATATACCATTCAATTTTGCAAAAGTATGTAATCCTATTTTCAGATGGCTGGTATTAATTCTTTAGTAATTTTAAAGGTAAGAAGAGATTTCTCTAAAATGGTAGAAAAGAATTATTTCGTCCGAAAAAGTAACCGAAGTTTTAAAATTAGAAAATACAATTAAATCTCTCGGGAAGCGTAACTGAATTGATTGAATCCGAGTTAAGCGATTCTAGTCATAATTTTGTCATCCTGTTTTGACAAAGTATGATCGTAGGTCAAAATTGGACTGTGAGAATTTCCTGTCCTGAGCTACTGGGCTGTTGGAAATGGACAGGCAAGTGATAACAGTCGAAATGGATAGTTGATATTGCTTTCATTTCGAGCTGGTAAGAGTTATACAGTGAAGGAGATTTGAGCACCTCTCTGACTACTCTTTACTACCCCGGTTTTGTGCTTGTTTAATAAAACCAGGTTGCTAGACGAAATTATTTTTTTGGGGTCAGTGATGTGAATGAAGCGATAGAAAGTGATTTTCGGGTCCAGTAACTTGAATAAGTTGGTCGGAGTGAGTTCTGCTAAAGACGATAGAGTAAACCCCTACACCGAGAACATTGTTTCTGGATGTATCTTTGAAATACCAGCCAACTGTTGAGTGTCACCAATTTTGACTTGCTTATTATAACTGTGTATATAATCGACATATATATAAACTATTACAGAAATTTCTGAAATTGACATTTTTTCGTGATAGCAATAATGACTTTTTTTAAAGAGCATTTTACGTGTAGAACTTGCCATATTGCTTAAAAATAAATCCTAATGATAAATGAACTTTTCTTTATTGTTGGAAAGCTCCATCGCGATTTTTAACAATGTAAATTAAAAGTTTATGCAAATTATTAACATTGTTCCTTAACGTTTGTCCAGTAGCTTATTTCCTTTCTTCCATTTAATCTTTATTTTAATTATGAATTAATTTTAGAAACTACGAATTTTTAATTCTGAGTTATTCAGATATGAAACGAGGAAAGGATATAGACGCAAATATACACAAACATATAGATATCCGCATATGGACAAATAGATAAATATATACACCTACAAACATATACTAGAATGCATACACACGTACAGAAAAAAGCCTACTCTAAATAGAAAGTACTGACAAAGGCTCAAACTTGTAATTCCCTCCGTGTACCTAGGTATCTTTGTATCAATGTGAAGCTTGCAATCATCAGCTTTACGGTTAATCTATTAAACAAAAGAAATGAACTTCACTGTAAACATAGTTCATTGTTTACTTAACAATATGTGTTACAATATTAAGAATTTATGTATACTATTTTCCTTGATGTCATAATTTTTATTTACTATTATTTGATGTATATTTTATCTGACACAGATTGTCAAATCACTCATTGCTAAGCATTACATTTGGTATAGCTTATCATATTAATATTTACCAAGTACTTCATCTAAAATTGAACGTCAAATTATATTGTTTTGAAGTCTTTCATCTAATATAGATTTGATAGATTTTAATGTAGCATATACCACCCGGTTATTACTTAATAAGATTTTATTAAAGTACTAATTGTCAAAATGAATTTTGATAATTATAATTCTTGAAGGATCAATTTCTCATGCTTTCTGATTTCCTATTAGAGTCTGGGTTTAACTATTTGCATATATATATATATATATATATATATATATATATATATATATCTGTGTTTAGATTAGAATGCATATACTTGTGTGCATGGGTCTGTCTACGTATTAATGTATGTATGTAGGTGTAAATATGGATTTATGTACCAGTAGTCATATTGATATTTTGCAAATAAGCACAAGAACAATCACACAGATACGAACGCATATATATATATATATATATATATATATATATATATATGTGTTCATATTTGTATGCGTATGTTTATTTGTGTATATATGTTTGTATGACCATGTATATATATATATATATATATATATATATATATATATATATATATGCGTTCGTATCTGTGTGATTGTTCTTGTGCTTATTTGCGAGTATATATGTCACAAGCTTTAGATAAGTAGATCGATGTATGTGTTTTTATTTTGTATTTAATTCTTTGTGGAGTTTTAGTCGCGTACATATGCCGCTTTTTGCTTTTATATTTGCATGCGTGTATATTTAATTATATTTACTTTTTCTTGCACTGGCCCATATCATCATATGATTTCTTTATTACTTATATCCAATACTTTAGCCTTTACAGACTTTTTCAAAACCGGGCTTCAAAATTTAACGGATAAATTGACATGTTAGTAAAAATAAAAAAAATGTTTAAAATGTTTTTATATGTATATATATATGTGTGCGTATTGTATCTGTACATGTGTATGTGTTCTAGTATACGTTTGTATGTGTATGTATTTGTCTATTTGTCTATATGTGCATATCTATATATATATTTGTATATGTTTAGGTCTATTTCTTTTTTTCATTTCATATCTCTGTTTTAATCAAATATTAACATTAATTCCCCAATAAATTGTTTTTATAGTCTATTCCTATGTTCTTCAGATTAGAATTTACTTGTATTTTGATTAGTTCACAGGAAATATCAATGTCTCCCTGATTAAGGCGGTCTGGCTAGTTTTGAACGTTTTAAAACACTTCAACTTGAAATCAATATAATCCATTGATAAGATACAGCTAATTATCAAAATAAAATGGATATTTGCTAGTGATATTACATAGTTATGTTATAAATTATATATAATAGTTTACCAACCTATATACAGGAGTGGAATGTTCCTATCTTCTAAAATACGCGGAGAGTAAAGTAGATTAAGAGCGCCCATACCTGATCCAAGCACTTTCTCTTTCAAATTTCAGTTTCCGAACAGAGAGGGATCCAAACGAAACTTTGCCGAAGGGTAGAGTGTCGTATAGGGTCGTATAGGGTAAGAAAACAACCTGACTCAGCATTAAGCTGGATCTACGCAAAACTTTGGCAGAGCTTCAGGCTCAGAATTCCCAGTTATGTAGCATTCGACATGATGGAAAGTCGTTAGATAAAGAGATTGATCATATTTGATCTAAGCTCCTTATTTTTCAATTCTCTGCTCCCGAATAGAGAGGGGCACAAAAAAAGGCTCCGCCGTATAGTAGAGTCTGGGCCGAAGGGTAAAATGTAGAAAACAATAGCCTTAAGCTGGGTCTATGGGATATTTTTGGATAAGTTTAAGGGCTCAGAGTCTCGACTTTAATTGACCTTTTGTATCATTCATCTCGCTGGAAATTTTTATAAATACAAGCAGCGTGAGGTAGACATATGGCTGGTGTAGGTACACTGCTAGTGATCTGCTATAATCCCTCTCTGTATTTACCAACTTCCCACTAGGGAGGATGCTCAAAGCGGATGCAAAACGAGGTCAATTAAGGTAGTGATTACGAGCACTTAAGCTAAGACAAAAATATCTAGAAGACCCTGCTTGAGGCCAGATCGAGCTCTCGTATATTAACCCCCAGACAAAACTCTGCCCTTCGGTGCAATCACGTTTGGTTTCCTCCCCGCCCGCAAGCAGAGATTTAAGCAAGAGAAAGTTTACATAAGATATAATCAATCTCGGTATTTACCACCTTTAACCTAGGCGGATTCGACACAAGGTCAATTAAAGTGGGTCTTCTGAGCCCTTAAGCTCAGTCAAAAATATCTCGTAGATCCAATTTAAGGTATTCGTCGTACTATTGTCTATTCAACCCAAAGAAGAATCTAACCTTCGGTGGATCCTCGTCCGACTCCCTTTCCGCTCAGAAGCAGAGGGTTGACAAAGAGCCATTTTGAATTGGTATAATGACTCTCAGTATTTCAAACATTCTCACCAAGGTGGATGTGACACAAGATTAGTTAAAGTCGGAATTCTGAGCTCTTAAGCTCAGCCAAAAATATCCTGTGAACCCAGGTTAAGGCTTGGTTGAGCTATTGTCTATTTAACCGACGAGAGTCTACCCTAAGGCGGAGACCTGTTTGAGTCACTCTCCGCTCGGAGGCAAAGAGTTGACAAAGAAAGAGTTTGGATCGGTATGAGAATTCTCAGTATTTAAACCTCACCAAGGCGGATGAGATACAAGGTCAATTATGGAGGGCATTTTGACCTCTTCGGTAGAGCCTCGTTTGGGTCTTTCTTTCTCTGCTCGGATATACTGAATTTAACAAGACGGAACTTGGATCAAGTATGATTGCTCTCAGTATTTAATACCTTTGCTCCAAGATTACACGCGACACAATGTCAATTAAAGTAGGGATTCTGAGCCCTTAATACGGACAAAAATATATCGTAGACCCAGTTTAAAGCTGGATCAGGCTCTTGTTTTCTCACCTCATCCATTGCTTTCTGCGGTAGACTGGTTGCCGACCAAGGCAATAGAACCCAATCTGTCCTATTATTTAACCCATGGAGGGAAGAGATGGATTAATACCTTTCCTAAGGGTATTTGTGCGCAAGTGAATGCAAAGAATTTAACTGGAATTCGAACGCGGCTCCACGATTTGTCGTTCCGAGTCGATATCCACTGCACCGCAAGGCATATCCGCTAATTAGTATATGCCCAACTGACTCTACTATACTTTGCATCCAGCAAAATAAAAAAACAAAAAAAACAAATGACGCTCATGTGCGAAATTAAAATATAAAATTGCGATACTGTTCACAACTGGAAGTAAATTCTCGAAAATGATATACTTTATTTTAAAGAATATATGTTTCTGTTTCTCAATAAAGGTTATTGTTTTATTTCCATTTCCAAACTGAATCAGGGCTTTCTGGCCTTCATTTGACTTAAAATAGAGTTATTGAATGTTTGCGACAAACCTTTTCATATTGTAGCTGTTTCAATCCCTATCATATTATTCAACACACACACACACACACACACACACACACACACACACACACACATATATATATATATATATATATATATATATATATATATATATATATGACTACGCTCTCACCAGTCGATTTACAAGTTTAAAGAAATGGTAAAATTTTAAAAAAGTAGCTATTCACTGCTATTTACGCATCGTTCTTCAGTAATGAATTGAACAATCTTGGCTATATATATATAGCGTTTCTCATTATTAACAAGTTAATACTTTTCTATCCTATCTAAAAACTACGAGTGAAAAATTAAAGATATTTTTAGAGAATGATGACAGCGTATAGATCCAACTACACATAAAAATTGTAAGTTTCTATAAAAAGGAAGAAAAATTACGGTTATTTTTCTAATCTACTTAAATTAATTACCTCCCAAAAATCGCTGAAAAATATAGTATGGAAGAAAAAAGACCCTAAACTAAATAAAAACAAAGTTTTATAGGCAAAATGTTTATATTATCCTTAAGATGATAGATCCAAGTATTTTTTTTAATTATTTTTGAAAACTTTTAATTATTTCTAGCACATTCACAATTTTGCTAGAAAATCTTTTTTCCTTTAGTCAGTGCGAGACCTAAAATGACACACAGTTTATTACGTCAAAAAAGCGTAATAGTATGCAATGCATTTTTTGATCGTGAAAGACATATTATTTGGAAATTCTTGCAAAAATCAAATAATAGTCAGATCTTAATGAAAATTTCCGGACTTATTGATAATTTACTGAAATAAATTTTGAAATAATTATTTTTAAAAAATATAGGGGAAAATATTTTTTTTACATATGTTACCCCCCCCCCGCCCCAACGTATTCATTTCATTATTCGTCTCTGGGCCACAAAAACCTAATATAATTAAATTCAGGAATCATTGGGGAATGCTAATCAACTTTTTTTATTTGGCTATACTCTTGATTGCTTTTATAAACAATCTAAATCTAAGCTTATTTATAAATGGAACTTTATCTGTGAGTGTGTGTGTATGTGCCTGTGTGAGTGTGTCCGTTACCTATAGACTCCGAAATGGCTGAACCGATTTTCTTGAAAATTTACACAGTTGTACTATAAGCGTCTGCGAGTGTTCTTAGCTAAGTTTTGTGTCGAGGTATCCCCGTTAAATATCGAAAATCGATAATCGAAAAAATCGGGTAATAGAAAGAGTAGTCCGATTTTAATCAAATTTGATACACTCATAGACAAAGACATAAGAAACGATATTCAGAAGTTTCAAGGTTGCAGTTCTTACACTAGTGCAAAAAATCGATAATATATATATATATATATATATATATATATATATAAAAGGCAAGATGTTTGTGTGTGTGTCTGTTTATCTGTCTGTATGTCCTTTATACAAATCCGCAATTTTTATCCGATTCTCCTCAAACTTCACACATATATTCGGCTGAGTCTGAGCTCCAGGACCATCGATTAGTTTTAAAGCTTTCATTACACCCGAGCAAAGCCGGGCTATACTGTTAGTATAAATTAACCATATCATAATCAGAAAAGAAAAAACATCAATGAATAATCAATGATTACAAGAATTATCTTCATTTTTTTAATTTTTTTTTCATAATAATATATAAAGTTACAAAAATATTTTAAAATTTCTTTTCTATTGGGCGGGCGATGGTATGAAATTAATGTATGACGACTACATTTACTAATCGAAAATTGAAAAGCTTAATACAAATGATTTACCCCATCAATTTTTATAATAATTAAAACATATCTTATATTATCTTATTTGTATCTTATTTGTACAGGTGGCCGTATGTGATATTTATCATTAAAGCAACTTTTACATTCTAAATCCTAATTTTCTAATTTTATTTAAAATAAGTAATTGTGAAATTCAGAATTTGTGGAGGTACCTAAAAATAATAAGAAAAAATATATTAAAAATAAAAATTAATAAATGCCATAACATTTCATAAATTACTCAGTTACCTCTACCTTTATTTTCATTCAGTGATTCAATTGTAAATGTTTTTAAAAGAAGGTTTTATATTATTTTAAATTTACTTTTTATAAATTATCTTCAGACATAAACCTACAAAGCTAAACTAACTAAAATACCATACATTATTGGATAATTGCAGAAAAATGTGTTAAAATTTTAATTTTAACATAGTTAAAAATAAAAAAAAAGATTTGTATTAACAAGATTTATACCAAATTCGTCTTTAATACTTGGCATTTTTTGGTCGGCGACTGTAATTCATATCATTATCGCCTCTTATATCGATTGTTATCACATCAGTCATGGCATTATTGGGCGATGACTGATGTGATAACAATCGATAATTGAGAAACGCTTTTTTGAAACATTCCTGGCAGTAAGCAAGTAATTCTAGTTCAATTCAACTTAGGGTAAGTTTAAATTCAGTAATTTGAATAAGATTATGTGTCAGCGAGGTGTATTTTATTTTTGTAAATTTTTTTAAAACCGAAAATTGGCTTCTGTTTACAATCGATGAAAAGTGACGGAAAATTTTTAATTTTAATAACTTTTTTAAACCTAAAACTTTTTTGATTCCGATCAATATAATTTCAGTTTAAAATACACCAGGGTATTTTTCTTACTGGAAATACTAAATTTAATCCATTGGCTTTCAATTAAAGCTAATTTTAAAGCTTGAAGATAACTTATTTATTATTAAAATTTACATTTAGGTATCTAAAAATGACTGGAGATACCTACTTAAAATTTTAGTGTGTCAAATTATTAGCGAGCTGTAATAAAAATCCCTTTAAAATTAAAAATAACCCTTTAATTGATTCATTTACAGATTTTCATGGAAATGTACAGTTACTAAGATGAAGTAAAATGGGAGTAAAAAGTGTTCAAAAGAAGAATATGTATTTGTTTAATATGATATATGTGATCCTTTTTTAAGAAACACTTGGAAAGTGCTCAGGTCCATCGAACATATCACTTTCTGTATGGGTTCTAATGTAATTTTATGTGATACGTTGAATATTTCTTATCATAAGTCATCTTTGGTTCTAACTTGGCATCCATTCTCATAAAAAACCTCGCTTCAGAATACTCTAGAATTTTTCACTTGAGTTTAAGTCTAGAAAATTGATAACTGATACCATCCTGCACATAAATAAGTCTACCACCCGCCCGTGTATCTAATACTGCTCTCATATCTGGTCGGGTGCCCTTGCTATCCACCTAGAGGCCCTTGACAAAATCCAACAAAGAACCTGTAATGTGATCGACTTAGCAGCTCAGATACAATCCCTTTCTCACTGGTGTCATGTGGCTTCCTTGTTTCTCTTTACTCTCTGGTGCCCACTATGTATGAATTTACTCGTGCCACAGGATTAGTAACTAGGTCGCACTCTTTTACTGTGAAACCAATAAAATGTAGACGTAAATTCTACTCCAACAGCTTCTTTTCTCGCCCTTCCCACCTGTGAAATTCCCTTCCGTTTACTTACTTTCCCGACAGCTACAATCTCCGAGAATTTGAATGTAATGTCAATAGTCATCTCCTATCTCACTAACCTGCATCCGCTCTCTCATGCTCCTTTTTCCGTCCACTTCACTCTCATCAGTATTCTCATCCTTCGCTTATCCACAATCTGATACCCCCTGTAACCTGTCACTCTTTCTCATAAATTTCCTTCTATATAACCCCCTTCGCATCAGTGGCAGTAAACTGCTTTGCTTGGGATGATATGATTATAAAAGAGGCCAGGTCATATTCCGAGGTCCACAGAAGCTAGATACTCCGTAGTATTGTGCGCTGAATGCAAAGGAGCATTGCCTTGCATAAATATGACGGTTCTCCTAGTGAAGCTTCTTTTCTTGTTTATCCAACATTCCAGGTGATCTTTGTGGAAGACTATATAAGCATCTGCGGTTATTTTCTTACCGTCGGAACTCTCCAGGTAATAATAATGATACCTCCAATAATACCAGATCAAATCATAATACATTCTCCTTCTTGTTGGCGTGTCAGGCATTCATCTTGTTCATTTACAACCTAACCTTTGCTACAACCATCAAGGCTACCACGTGTTGCACGACTTTCATCTGGGAGCAGAAATTATATCTTGATGTTCTCTTTTGATCATTTCAAACGAATTGGTATGCAAACTTTTATCAATCGAGACATTGTCACTGCTATCACTAATGTCCCAATCTTTTTAAAAAGACAATAGGAAATACTTCTGGCCACTGTTGAGTCTCCAATGCTTCCGAAAAATACTCCACTGGTCAGAACTAGGTAATTTACAACTTCATGTTTGATTCGTGGCAAAGATCGTCAGGATATAATCATAATCTTCGAGTGACCCTCATCAGCTCTCT
The DNA here is from genome assembly GCA_037127315.1 of Ascarosepion bandense. Taxonomy (NCBI): domain Eukaryota; kingdom Metazoa; phylum Mollusca; class Cephalopoda; order Sepiida; family Sepiidae; genus Ascarosepion; species Ascarosepion bandense. The sequence goes on from JBBBDQ010001158.1 coordinate 948,733, forward strand.
TACTTAGCTTCGAAAAAACTGCAAAAAATCTTTTCAGGGTTTGGTGATATCTTCTAATAATTCTAGGTATTTCTAATGTAGACTTGTCTTTGGAAAGTTCAGATATTATAATGTCTTTCTTAGAAGGGGTCAAATCACATTTGCGACTCATAATTGCACGATTATAATGACACTTGTTTATGCTCACCGTTTGCTTTCTTTTGCATGGAACAATGTAGTTTTTATAAATATACGTATATATACAGCTATATAGATATTCCTCTTATGCTGGGAAAATTCCGTTAAATTCTGTCTGGTAGATTTTGGACAAAATGAAAAAATGTCACCTTGTTAATAATTTAAAAAGCTGTGCACACACACACACACACACACACACACACACACACACACACACACACACACATATATATATATATATATATAACAGACAATGAATTCTACTACATTTAATTATGAGCCGTTCTAAACATCTTATTTAGGCTTTAATTTGAGCTGAAAATAAAGACAACAATTGTGCAATTTTGGATATTTTTATTATGTTGATTCTAAGCTTTCGGCTCACATGAGCCATCTTCAGAGAGGTTACATGGTCGTTAACATAAAATCCGCCATCATGATGATTTTATCTTGTGTTGACAAAGAACATTGCTATGAAACGATAACAGTCACCGAATAGCAGACACATTTCGTGAATTTGTAATGCGGTTCTATGACGTCACTCCGCATGAGAAACCGAAATGTTAACAGAACCATATGTCTAAATGCAATGTAATGTGTTGTGACCAAATTTCAATCTGGTCACAATTTGCTATTCGCTGATTGTTATCGTTTAGAAAATTATTTGCTGTCTCGATACACTATATATATATATATATATATATATGTGTGTGTGTGTGTGTGTGTGTGTGTGTGTGTGTGTGTGTGTGTGTGTGTGTGTAATTATACAAATGTAGTTTTTATTAGATGACCTGACGTTTTTTTCAACCATGAAACAGACTGTCATCTGTCGGTGTTTACCTCAGTGTCCAAATATGGATAAAAGCTTATCACTTTATCATCCCGACTCCTGTGTTTCGTTAGCAAATTTTCCATCCACTCTTCCGGGGGATTTCACATTTTATTGTTAGTATTTACACATTTGTACATTTTTATATTGTTGTAATTTGTTCAAATGTGAGTTTTTGTCTGTGCAAATATACGCTCCTGTGCGTATTTCCTATTTTTGAATATATATATATATATATATATATATATATATATATATATACGTGCAGAGATGCCAGGATATTGAGACAGAGTGCTTGTTGGAGATAAAGAGAGAGATGATAGTTGAAAATGCCAATAAAATAGATGTGTGATTTACTCTACGAATGTAAATTATAAATTGACAACAAAACCGCCGAGCGAGACCAAAGGAATGGATGAATGAAATAGTGAGAGAAATTGAAGGAACATTGGAATAAAAAAGTCTACAGAAATAAAAAAATACAAATAAAGAGAGATGAAAAATGACAAAGATTCTGTTTAACCGAAATTTGTCAGAAAGAAAAAAAAAACAAGAATTAAAATGATAACCAGAAAAAAGAAAAGAGGAAAGCGATGATGATGTTGATGATGAAGAAGAAAAGACAAAATAAGTGAATCATTGCGAAAAAGCCACAAGATGGCGCGTATGAGTCCCCCCACTGATCGGTTCTTCATTTAATAGCCACGCAAATGTCAGCTCATGGATGGGAGTGGAGATTGTTCACTTGTGGCAAGAGCATGACTGACGCGGATGGCATTTAGTCTTGGTTGGCGCTTTGTGACTCTTTATGTTACCTTCGCGCGCTCCGTCCGCGGCCATGACAACTGGAAGTGTTCCTCGTTTTTATTAGGCAAATACTCCTTAGGCGAACGAAAACACAGATGCCATTATGATTGTGACGGGCTCTTTTCAACACAAATAAACAAATCCCTTGGAATGAAATAAAAGCTAAACTTGTCGAGAGAGGAGAAAACGCTTGGAGAAAAACGTATCGAACGAAATGTTAGAAAATTAATTAATTCTTCACTTGACACGCTTCACGGGCACACGCGAATGACTGCGCACACGCCTAGCGTACAAGACTCCTGTATGCAGATCGATAGACGCGTAAGTGTCCAATAAAATACGTGAACATATTGCACAGTAGAACGCATTTTTCCACCGCTTCAATAAAAAGTCTACGTGAAAAGCACACAGTATATAATCCTGTATATACCGATGAATATGTGAAAAAAATCGATGATAAAATAAAGTAGGTTTATAGCGCGGTTAGTATTATTTTTTAAATTTAGACAGTTTCGAAAATACATGATAAAACTTATGAGTGACTGAATTACAATCAAACAAACATTTAATTAAATTTTAGAAGCATTTTTGCAGAAGAGAAATGTGTTTATTTTAGCTTTCATTTCTCCCAGCAACAACTCCAATTAATTTTCTTTTACTAAATATTCTAATCGATTTGTATTTAATTTTTTATCATTTCACTGCAATTATGGCGGTAATTCCACTAGTACGCAGCAGGGACGGCTACAGGGTGTGAAAGTGAAACTGAAAAACGCTGACAAAGGATTAAGTGAACGATAGAAACTATAGAAGATTCAAGAAGATAGAAGATGGAGATTGACATTGCATTTTTGAAGATTGTAGTCATCATGGAATCAAGAAAACGGAAAGGAATTCAACAGAGGGGAAGATCGAGATATTAAAGGTTTGGTGTAGAATTAGAGGTGGGATTTATTTATTTCAACTGAAGGACGGTGGGACTTAGATAGGGGTTTTAGGTGGAAAATTCATGTAGTCGGGAAGCCAGGTAAAAAATCTCGTCAAAGCAGTTACCATCGGTGAGAAATGACTGAAGTCGAGATGCCTGGTCAGGATTGATTATATTACAGACTATTTTAGATTTTGTCAAGAATCTCGAGTTGTACAACAGGAACACCAAACCAGATATAGCAACATTATTCACGGACGAATGATAAATTTAAAAATTTGCACAATGAATACTGACGAGAAAACTTTTGGCACGACACAGTGAACCAATTTCCTTGCAGTAGATGCAGATGTAGATTCGATGTAGTCGCTCCATTATGTCAGTAGAAAAAAAACATGAGACCATAAAAGCGTACAGTGTTGCTCCGCTGAAGTTTAGTATAATCCATGACAGAAGCTCCGCTACCATAGATTTGTTTTCTAATTATTAAGTTATTTTAAAGATATGTCTTTCATTCAACTTAAATAAAACTCCGTTACATTCAGAATACGGCACTGTTGTTATCTGTTAAAGAAATAAAATGACTCCTATGCTACACTCTATTTTTACAAAAACAAATTTGACTACTGTTGCCATATATTAACAGGAGCTGCCCATTCTTCACTTTTTAAACTTGATAGAGTCCAAAAATATTTCGCGTTTTTGTAGGTGACGAATAATTTTCCACCTAAAACCCCTATCTCAAAAATAGAACGTCGCAAACCTCTCGCTGCTCTATCGCTATTTCAACGGTAAGTTCTCAGACGGACTACATTACTTAGTTCCACCAGTTCTAACCTTCACAGTAAGACCTGCCATGTCACACACATTATATTGAATCGCGCATTTTCTTTGTGTTTCATTGGTGAGGTGTAAGTTTCAATTCAGCAGTTTCTTCCCACGAATCGCTATCTTGTCGATCCGACTCCCAAAAGGATTTTTGCCAATCAATACAATCTTAACTTCTTCAAGCCTTCCTCATTTGTTGTCATAAACTTTGCGTCTTACTCCTTAACTCTCTATATCGTGTGGCTGTCAGCCCTTGTACAGCGCTAACATCATTTTAAAAATAAGAAAAACACAAATTCGAAAAAAATTCTTAAAGCTTTATAAAACAGATGAAATTGTAAATAATTATTGCGTAATAATGGTTTTCTAAGCGTAGATCGAAATTATGGGGTACTCAGTGTGACTATACAAAACTGTGCCATCTGAATATGATTTGTTGAGTGGCATCCTGGTTTTATACAAGAGGTTTGGATTTTTACCATTTCTCAGACATAACATCATATCGACTTTTATCCGGATCGCCTTGTACACGAGTATATACGAGATATATTCAAAATTTCAAGTTGATTTCTTTTACACATTAAATAATTTTCCAGATTTTAAAAGTAGCAAATATTTTTTTTTGTAGAAAGAGAATTTAATCCCAACGTGCTCCATACTTTTTTAGCGATAAACAATATATATTTCGTTTATCTAGATGTGACTGTCATTGCTTACAGAATCAGTCGTAGATACTAGCTTTAGCTAAAGAACTTCTGCCTTAGATATCTCAAAAACCTTTGATATAGTAATTGTTACTCAACTTCTTCAGTTATGAAATTTTTGCAAGATTGTTTTTTGTTTGACGTTTTTTTACACTCACATTTACATTTGCTGGCTATTTCAAACCAGAAAATAGTTTTCGATTGCAAGAATTTCTTTTTGAAAAAATAACATTTTATTAGTCTTATTAATTAACCCGCATTAATTCAGCGTCTCTAGTAACGAGGATCGTTTAAGCTCTAAAAGCGCCCCCTTTATTTTAATCTTTACACCCCGATCAAGGTGATAAAGTCACTAAGAAGTTTATAGACAATATAAAAGAAATACTCCATTAAGGACGGGATGAAAAATAAAAAAAAACAAAAATTAAAAAGACAGTAGATAACGATTGATATTCCATTTAAATTTTTCAATAACCAAAGCAGACTGAGAAGCAAGGCATTCATAAGAATATACACATTCAGTTAAGAATAAGAAATATAACGACATCCTTCATAATGGCTAAAAGAATAACTGAAAGCGCTCGAACATACAGGGTACTCAGACAACTGATTCATACATTATACCCGAAAAAGAAAAAATATCCAAACACGTGAAATATTACAAAAATAAAACTTAAATGTAGTATCTTGGCATTTGTCTTTAATGAAACTTATATAAAAGGTGTGCGTTGTGGTGCAAAGGATATCGAGTTGGAACGATAAATCGGGGAGACGAAGTCGAATTCCAGTTGAATTCCTTACATTAACTTACGCACAAATACCATTGGGAAAGGTATTCACCCGTCTGTTTACTCCAGTTATGGGTTAAATAACAGGACAGATTGGGTTTTATAGCCTTGGATGGCAACCAGTCTACCGCATAAAGCAATGGCAACCTTCTTCTTCTATGTGCCCTCTCTCTTCAGGACGTAGGCGATCACGGTTCTCCACGTCTCTTTATCCCTTGTGGCTCTTAGTATGTTTTCTCCTGTTGCTCCTGGTAAACCCCGTTCCGTCATCCACCCGACCAGCCCCTGCAAATATGTTATCCGCTACCTTCCTCTGTCTCTCTTTCCCTCTACCTGGCCAGTCAGTATCAGGTTCTCCAGGCTCTCCTTCCTTATTGCGTGTCCCAGGAACTTCAATTGTCTCTTCCTGATGCTCAGTATTAATTTCCGTTTTGTTGCCATTCATTCCAACACCTCATCGTTGCTTGCATGCTCAGTCCACGATATCCGCAGTATCCTTCTGTAGAACCACATTTTCTCTGCTTCCAGTTTTGCCCTCATTTTCGATGATATTTTCCAGCATTCACTGCCGTATTTAAGATCTGACATCACATAGCAATCTAGCAGTCTCTTCTTTGTTTCTAGTGAAATTTTCCAGTGTGTTAGTACTTTACTCAGCTTCTGGAACGCGTTCTTTGCCATGCCAATTCGCCTTCGGATCTCTGTGTCGCTCTTTTCATCTCCTGTTAGAACACTTCCTAGGTATTTAAATTTTTGTATTTGCTTTATTCTGGTATCCCCCAACTGTTTTGGCATTTTGGGTTGCACCTTTTGCTGATGACCAAGATTCAGTTTTCTTAAAGTTTATTTGTAGTCATTTTTCTCACTCTCCACCGCTACCTTCTGTAGGAGGTCTTGTAGTTTCTTTTCCGTGTCTGCAATCAGCACTGTATCATCTGCATACCTTATGTTGTTCAAGTTGTGGTCTTCAATAACAAATCCTGGCGTGTCATCTAGGGTCCTCAAAATATTCTCGTTGTACAGGTTGAACAAATCCGGTGAAAAGACATATCCTTGTCTTACACCTCTTTCTATCTTTGTAAATCTACTGAGATTTTTACCTGTCCGTATGCATGCTGTTTGCTGCCAGTAGAGATTCTTGATTACTCTTATGACTTTCCCAAAAACGTCGACGCTGCTGAGCATCTCCATCAATTCTTTGTGTCGTATCTTGTCGAATGCCTTCGCATAGTCAAAGAATCATAGGTACAAGTCTTTCTTCAATTGTATTGCCCTTTCGGAGAGCATCCAAATCATTGAATATGACGTTCCTTGTTCCAGTGTCTTTGACTAACCCGCACTGTCCCTGCCCTATCTCTGGCCTGATTCTGCTTCTCGCTCTATTCATCAGGATTCTGACAATCATTTTTTTAATGTGACACATTAAGCTGATAGTTCTGTGTAGTTCACACTCGTTTGCACCTGGTTTCTTCGATTCGACTTGCATAGGTCGTCTGGTATTATTTCACTGCTATAAATTTCGTTTATTATGTCGGTAATTTTTTTTATGCCATATTCTTCTAAGACTATCAGCAGTTCTATCACTATGCCGTCTCGACCAGCTGCTTTGTTTCTGTTCATTTTGGCCATTGCAGCTTCCACTTCGGATTTTAGTATTTCCTGTCCATCCACCTACTTGTGTATTCTCGGTTGTTCTCTCCTGTCGCAAAAAAGATCCTTTATATACTCTTCCCATCGCTGGAGTATTTCCTCTTTCTCCAATATGATTGTTCCATCCTTGGATTTTATGCATCCTGTTGAGGAGCAGGTTTTTAACCTTTCAGTTTTCTTATCTCTTTATGCATCTCTCCTTTATTGGTCCTGCTCAGTCTCTCTACTGCGCATTTGTTGTTGAGCCATTCCTCTTTAGCTTGTCTGCATTTGTTCCTTATCTCCCTGTGAAGTTTCTTGTACTCTGCTTCATGTCTTGGCGTTATTTTTTGTCTCCTTTGCATCATGTAGAGAATCACTTCGGTCATCCACTCATTTTTTCTTCTGCGTTTGATTTCCTTTGGGGCTATGTTGTTCGCTGAGGTCACCATCGCTTCCTTTAGTGAATCCCATTTTGACAACCTACTGTGAGATAATCATGCCCAGTCAGCCATGTTTCTTTCGAGACATGATCTCGCAAAGCGTGTATCACGTATGCCACTTAACTGACTGACCGATAAAAGAGAGAATGCTTTCCAAATTCACAATTATATATATAAATGTGTATTTGGAAATATATATATATCGTGTTGTATAGTGTTTAATTGTGAAAATGTTTAGCGCCGAGTCTGTTCTTTCAGTGGGCTTACTGATAAAATGTATGTTCACAAGAAGTTTTTTTTTATCGTAAATTGCTTGATATCGGTATGAAGGTAGATCGTTGATAAGTACAAAGAGTTTGTCTCTTCAACTGAGCAGAATCATGCCGACTTCGAAGTTTCGTCAGGACACCGTTATATGTACTCTCTCGTCAGAGAGGAGAGAATGGCAGACCCGTAAAGATGAATAGGATAATCCAAAATATTTTATCTACGCTATATAAATTATCAATTAGATAAAAATAGAGAGCTTGATTGATATTATCCAGAACATTATGAAATATTGAGAAGAAACCGTTTACATATGCGTTGAGTTTTATCGCAATATTATATATATATATATATATATATATGTGTGTGTGTGTGTGTGTGTGTGTGTGTGTGTGTGTGTGTGTGTGTTAATTTCACACACAATATTCTAAAGACGAATTTTGACAGAGTAATGAACATTGTATCATTTAAATAAATTAACAATACAAGTCGCACTACAGACACACGGAAGAAAGGGACATATATTAACACACGTATATACCAGGAGAGAATATATACACACACAAAACAAAAGGATAGCAATTTTCAAACCCAAAAATCCACACAGACGGGGTATGTATATATATTCAATCCCATAAATATATAAAACAATTATTAGGAGACAATATATACGCACACAAAAAAGGCAAACATAGAAATAAACATACAAATATAAGCTCAAAGACATAAGCAATCAAAAGATCAAAGGGAGAGAAAAGAACAGACTTTATAAAGATAAAGGGAGACTGATAATACACTTATAAATATTAAATAAATATTAACTGACACAAAGATTTTAAGAATGAAGTATATTTTTTAAAAAATATTTTTAAATATTTTTTAAAATATTTCTCTTTTGTAAAGAATCTTTTCTAAAAAACCGTTACAAAAAAAAGGTGTTTACATGAGAAAGTATTACACAGAAAATATAAAGACTTGAACTAATAAAGCTAAGGACGAAGGTGCCAATATAATAAAAAGCAACAATACACAGTCACAGTATTCAATATTACAAACATAAAATCAATTTTCAGCAGATATAAATAAAGAAAAAAAATAAAGTAGGAAAGAAATTGAATACATTAACAATTTTTTTAAAAATTATGAAGACCAAATCATTAATAACGTTTGTAAAAACAATAAAAATGAATTTTGGAAGTAAAAAAATAAACATAAAAATAGAATAACAATAAAAATAAATATAATATAATATGATATTAAAGGAGCAGAACAACAATGGAGTGATTGAATTTGCTACAAAATTATATTAATCCTACAAATCCAATAATTTAAATTTATTCTTATGATGACATTAAAAACTCACTTCATTTCGTTGGTTTAAAAGATGATATCTACCGCAAAATTTAATTATTCTTATTTTTTCCTGTAAGTATATGTTACATCTATTTCTAAAGCTAATAAGTGTTTGTGATTTAACAACTATCTTCCATTCGATCTGTGGAAAGAGTCCTCTATCTTTTAATTCCCACAAATATTTAGATAGAGCTGAAGGAATATGTATGATTATAACATCTGTGTTTCTAAGGTCCAGCATAAATTCGAAAATGTATTTTTCTTTTTTTATTGTATTTCTTAGAAAAATAGTAGCTTCGTATATGACTTTTCAGACATGCCTATATCTCTAACTGGACAGTTATCCGTAATTCCACTATTACAGAAGGGATTTTTATTTATCTGGCAATTATTCTGAAAACTGTCACGTATTTTATTATTATGATAATTGATGATGCTTTAGATTGCTAGTACAGGAGTAACTAATTTTCAATGTTTTTCGATTAAAGATCTTGCTTAGTGGGTTGTTAACATAAAAAAAATTATCGATCAGTTTCAGAAAATATTCACCAATATTAATATTAAACAATTGTCAAAAGGTTGGGATGAATCATAAAACTTTTCTTTTTCTATTTTTAGACTTATTCATACCAGTTTCTTTTATGGGCTTTTTATAGAATAATTCATGTTTAAACCCACATTTTTAGGGTATTATTTTAAGAGATTTTATTATGATTAAATGTTTTGCTATTAGAAGATAATTTATTTATTCTAGTGTTAACTGTAGTGGGAATTTCTTTAATTACTTGGGGGAGATTGTTTGAACTAACATTAATATATATATATAGGGGACTCACTAATTATATGACTTTTTTTTTTTTAGTTGATACCCGTATTTGAGTAGATGTAATATTTCGTCTAACGGCCTGTGTACATTCTGTTCCTGGGCATGACAGTAAACTGCATCTTCTGAGTGGAGCATAGAACCACCTCTTAATTGTTGTTGTTCCCAGGTCCACGCTGACGCGGAGTGGAAACACCTGTTAGGGTCCCAGCTATAGAAAAATAGTAAAGCCTCCAAACGGGGACAAAAACACTATTATTATTAAAGTATAAAAATACACTTTTATAGAAATACTAGCAGCATAGCACGGCGTTGCTCGAGTGTAATGAAAGCTTTAAAACTAATCCATGGTCCTGGAGCTCAGTGGAGGTTGGCACGAAAGACTAAAATCAATAGTTGTTTCCAGTCAAAACGAAACCGTAGACTGAAAGAAAAATGAATGGATGTAAGTCAAATTTTGATTTCCTGGTATCGATATCAAATAATATTTTTTGGCCGTAAACTAAATTTTGAAGACTAAATAAGTCCTCTGAGTAAATGGTATCATGGCTGAGACTAAGAACTACAATTATACCTACTTAGAGCCAAACCCGAAGCAAAAACTAAAATAAAAGGGCTGAAAAAATACATATATACAGGCATATAAACAGACACACACACAAATATCTTGCCTTATATATATATATATATATATATATATATATATATATATATATGTATATATAATCGATTTTCTGCACTATTGTAAGAACTGCAACCGTGAAACTTCTGAATATCGTTTCTTATGTCTTTGTCTTTGAGTGTATCAAATTTGATTAAAATCGGACCACTACGTCTATAACCCGATTTTTTCGATTATCGATTTTCGATATTTATCGGAGGTACCGCAACACAAAACCTAGCTAAGAACACTCGCAAACGCTTTTAGTACAACTGTGTAAACTTTCAAGAAAATCGGTTCAACCGTTTCGGAGTCTATAGGTAACGGACACACACACACACGCATACACACACAGACAAAGTTCCATTTATAAATAAGTTTAGATATTCATAAAAATAGACTTTTATAAAAAAATATACGTTTTTGAAGGAAACATTTTACCAGTAAATCATTTTTGAAGAAAAAATTATTACCATAACACATTTTTAAAGAAAAAGTTATTCTCAGCAAAACATTTTTGAATACAAAACTAGAAGACATTTTTATTTTTTTCTATAATAAATAAATAAAAACAAAAGATTATTTTTATTAAAATCTGACTAAATCAACCTTCTCACTATAATCGAACATTACAAAAATACCTTAAAACCCCGCCTTTTTGGCATTAAATAACCCACAGAGGTGTTGATATGCCGTTAAGCAAAACTCAAACTCAAACTGCATACAATCGAGAAAATATATTATGTATTTTTATTATATATGCAGGATTCACTTCCGGTCGAAAAAAAATCACTTCACGAAATAAGTAAGACTAAAATTGAACCTGTGTTGATGTACTTTCAATTCAGTGTTGAAACCTATGTAGCTTTGCTCTTATTATTTATTTTGCTCTTTTTATACTCTCTCTCTCTCTCTCTCTCTCTCTCTATATATATATATATATATATATATATATATATATATATAAACTGAGGTGTGGTTGCGAGAATTAATCTCAGCCTACCAATTGGAAATCCCGTCTACGTGCTGAGGCGGGAAGTTCTATTTGTACTTTCAAACCCTGACAAACAACCATTCTATTTTTTATTTACTTTATCTCATTCTATTCAATTTCATTTCATCAGCGTAGCTTGAGGCTGCTGTTTGGCGATAAGTAAGAATCATGCAGGGTTAAGTCGCTTGATTTCGACACGGGTTGTTCTTTTTAATGTACGCCTCGATTTTTGCCATTGAATAAAAGTGACGTCTTTCATACAAAAGGAGGCCATTCGACTTTGCCGCCAACAGTCGACAAAAGCAAAAGAGGATAATAATTCTGTCACCGATTCTTATACATTTACGCTTCTCACTGTTAAATGAAATAAAAAAAAAATTGGATGGTTAATAAAAAGCAAATGTTAGCGAAGGTATGCGAAATAGAGGGAGAGAAGGAAGGAATATTTGATGCGGAGAATTTAAAGAAAGAATTAACGAGATTTAGACATGGTCACGATTGAGAAGAAAAATCTTAGAAACAAGATGAAGCAAAAGAAATGGCAGGAGAGGAATATTTCAAAGAGAATGCCAGAAAAGGAAGAAAACTGTTTAAAGAAAAAGGAAATGTGATTTAAATGCAAGAATTAGAACGTAAACAAAAATGCAAAGAAAAAACGAACGAAAGATATACGGACAATAAAAAGCTAAATAAAATAAACACGAAAGAAAGAAAAAAGCCATGAACGACATAGAGAAAACTAGCAAACAAATGTGGCAAGTAAAAAGGAAGAAAATAAATTAGTATATTCTGATACAGAAGAAATTGAAAGAAGATCACTGTGTAAGGCCAGGCATATTTTCCTGTCTGAATCCATCCTACACATATATAAATCTACCATCCACCCGTGTATCTAATACTGCTGTAACATCTGATCGGATGCCACTACTATTCACCTCGGGGATCTTGACAAAATCCAACAAAGAATCTGCAATGTGATCGATCCCGACTTGGTAGCTCAGCTGCAGTCACTTTCTCACCGGAGTAAAGTGGCTTCCCTGACTTCCCTCTGTCTCTTCTACAAATACTTTCACTGCTTCTGTTCGGATGAGCTAGGTTCCCTGGTGTCCACTTTTGCATGAATTTACTCGAGCTACTAGACTAGCAACTAGGTCCCACGCTTTTATATTGAAAACAATAAAATGCAAACGCAAATTCTACTTTCAGCTTCTTTTCTCGCACATCCCGCCTGTGGAATCCCCTTCCATATACTTGCTTTCCCGACAGCTACAATCTCCAAGAATTTACATGTAAGGTCAATAGTCATTTCCTATCTATCTGACTCGCAATCTTTCCCTCATGTTCATTTCTCCGTCTACTCTACTCGCATCACACCAGTATTATAATCCTTCTCTTACACATTCTCTGACACCCTCTACAACTTGTTCCTTTTTTTTCATCACACTCAGTAAAAAGGGCAGCCCAAAATGCCAAATACAGGTCGGGGATACCAGAATCAAGCAGGTACAAAAATTTAAATACCTGGGAAGCGTTATAACAGAAGACGGAAAGTGCGACACAGAGATCCGAAGGCGAATTAGCATTGCGAAGGAAGCATTCCAGAAGTTGAGTAAAGTATTAAGAAACAGGACAATTTCGCTAAAAACTAAGAAGAAAGTACTGGATTGCTACGTGCTGTCCATCCTTCAATATGGCAGTGAATGCTAGACAATACCACCAAAGATGAAGAAAAAACTTGAAGCAACTGAAATGTGGTTCTACAGAAGGATGCTGCGAATGTCATAGATCGAGCATGTGAGCAATGATGGAACCAAAAAGGGAATTAATACTGAGCATCCGGAAGATACAGCTGAAGTTCCTGGGACACGCAATAAGTAAGAATGGCTTGGAGAATCTGATACTAACAGGCCAGATAGAGAGAAAGAGAGACAGGGGAAAGCAACGGATAACATATTTGAAGGACCTAATCAGGTGGATGACGGAACGAGGATTGAATGGTGTAACAGGAGAAGGCATGCTCAGAGCCACCAGGGATGGGGAAAGGTGGAAAGCCATGATTGCCTACGTCCTGAAGGGACAGGGCGCATAGAAGAAGAAGAACCTCCTTTGTAGCCCTCTTCACACCAGTGGCAGTAAAACTGCCTTGCTTGGGATGAAATGATTGAAAAAAAATGATATAAGAGCATAATGCGTTTTCGTATTTTAAATTTATAGACTCATTGATGTCATATGTTTCCTGCTGTTACGGATTTGAATTCTGAATCCTTCTCCTCCTTGACTTGCTAATAACTACGCGTATAGAACGAGTCTGAATTGCTATTTAACCCATAGCTGTGGGAACAGAGATTGATGAATAAATTGTCCAAGAATAGGAATCTGTGAAAAGGAATATAATAAGTCAGCCAGACAAGTACCATACGTGATACACGTTGGCGCGATCATGTCTTTAAATTCATATAGAAAGCTTTTATTTGCAAAAGGTTGCCATTTATTTATTTGGCAGTCCGTCTTACTATTCAACCCATAGCTGGGAGGAGCAAAGATGGATCTAATATTTTACCAAGGTTAATTGCGTATAAGTGATTCTAATGTGCATGACTGGAATTCAAACTCGGCTCTCAAACTTCTCATTCCCTGCCGTTATTCATTAAGCTACAACGTCTTCATTTGACCTAAATTCGAACTCAGGTCATTGATTTCTGTCTCAGAGCCACTGATCACCTGACAAGATTTAAAGAAAAATGAACGCGGGAAATAGACATAGAAAGATTGAGGTACAATAGGCGGAAGAAAGCAAACGATCTCCATATAGCAGCTCGACTTCAGACACGTTCCCATCGACGCGATATCGCTTCTCTTTGTCATTTTTATAAATATTATCACCCAGTCTGCTCCGAGGTATTTCTTTCCATGATGCCCCGACAACACAAATTTACCCATGTTACTAGATTGGCAACTAGGTCCCATCCTTTTACGAACATAAGTCAAATGTAACCTCCGCTTCTACTCTATTAGTTTCTTTTCCCGCACTTCTCGCCTGTAGAACTCTCTTCCATATACTTGCTTTCCTGATAACTACAATTTCCAAAAATTTAAGTGTAACATCAGTTGTCATCTTCTATCTTCTTGATTCTCACCTTTCTTGACATACTTGATAACTTGTTCCCTGTTTCGTTTTCTTTCCCCTTTTTCTCACTTAAACCCCTGTGTACCGGTGACGGTACTGCCTTGCTTGGGGTGAAACGATTATAAAAAACAAATTTTAAAATATTTTAAGATGATTGCAGAAAAAAAAACTTAAGTAAACAAGCAAGCAAGAAACACGAAGAATATAATGAAGATGTAAGCAACACGGATTTATAAATGAAAGTTAGTGCAAAAAACAGGATTGAAATAAACACGAAATATGAAGAGGGGAGATAAAAATAATTATGAGGCAAAAGAAACAGTATTTTCAGAAGGTTTTGATTTAAAAAGAAAATTCACAACAAAGATGCAAAATGTTTAGTGGAATGTAATAAAATTGTGAAAGGGGTTGAAATTTGAAGACACAATTTACAAATGAGATAGAGATGAGGAAGTTAAAGTGTCTCTAGAAGTATAAATTTGACCGAAACTAATAAAAAGGAATGTGAATGCGAAGATAAGAAGAACAAGAATATATACTTAAAATATCCAGCAAATGTTGGTGTGAATGAAATATATTCTCAGTTAAGGAGAAAGAAGAATGTCAATTTTGGTTTTGGGAAACGAAGAAAGAGAAAGTGATTGAAATAAGGTAAAAAGTTTGGCTCACAAAATTGAAGAAATCGACGCTAGAAATATAGAATGAAAATACAATAGAAAAAGTAGAAATAGAAAATGAAATTTAGAATGAAAAAGAAAAACATCTTAGGAAAAAAAGAGAAGGTGAATATAAGACGTAATCAGGAAAACATTTAAGAAAAGAAAGAAAGAGAAAATTAAAGAAAGAAGGAAAACGAAAAACAATTTCAATTCAGAAAAAAGGGAAGTGACGGTGAAGGAAAAAAGGAAACAGGGAAAATTATTTGAGGAGAAAAAAGAAAGAAAAAATTTAAAGTCAGACAAAAAAAGTCAATTTTAGTTAGTAAAACGATGAAAGCGAAACTGAAAGTAACAATAGGAAAAGTTTTGAAAATGAAGTCATGATGGAAGAATAAAAACAATTTTAGTTAGGAAAAAGAATAAGACGATGAAAGCAAGAAATAAACAAAAAAGAATTTGAGGTTGAAGACAAGAAAGAAAAAGAAAGAGAAGGTAAGAATAAAAAGAAAAAATAGTAAAGAAAAAATGAAAGGGACAAAGAAGCTAGATGACAGGAAATGAATTCGAATTTTTTTTTTAAAATCATATCACCCTGAGCAAGGCGATAACGCCACTGATGCGCAGGGGGTTACGTAAGAGTAAAAAGATTGGAAAAGAGAAAGCTGGAAACCACATCCTAAACAGGGAACAAGGGATGAGCCTCTACACCTGTTCAATAGACGTGGGTGGAGTGTGAACCGGGCGATGGTTTAGTCTATCTACTCCAATTGGAAAAAAATAAAGAAAAGAGTGAAAAGATTGGAAAAGAGAAAACCGGAAACCGCATCCTAAGCAGGAAACAAGGGATGAGCCTCTTCATCTATTCAATAGACGTGGGTGGAGTGTGAACCGGGCGATAGTTTAGTCTATCTACTCCAATTAAAATTGACAGAAAAGAAAGAAAACGAACCTAAAGGTAAGAAAGAAAAAGAAAAACAATTTTAGTTAGAAAGAAAAACAGACGGTGAAGGTAATAGTGAAATAGTAAAACAATTTGAGTGTGAGGAAAAGAAAGAAAGAAAGAAAGAAAAAGTGAAGGTAGGAAAACAATGTTTTTATGAAGAAAGAAAGAGACGGTGTAGTTAAGAAGGAAACGGGAAAAAGTTGAGTTTGAGGAAAAAGAAAATAAAAGAAAGTAAAAAATGAAGGAATGATATTATATTGTAGGTCACAAAACGAAGAAAGCGATACTGAAAGTAAGTTAAAAAGAAGCAATAAAAAATAGACTATGCAGTAAGAAGGAGAAATTTAAGAAAAACGAGTTTACTTAAAGAAAAAGAAAGAGACGGATCATGAAAGAAGGAAACTGGAAAAAAATGAGTTTGAGAAGAAAAAAATGAAAGAGAGAATGAAATTAAGAGGTCAAAAGAATAGCAATTTTAGTTTGCAAAACAAAGATTATACTGAAATTAAGAAGATAAAATTAACAATAAAAGAAATTACCATTATGAAAATAATAGTCTATGGAGTCAAAACGGAAACAGATACACAATTTTAGTTAAAAAAGAAACGGACGGTGAAGTTAAGAAGTAAACAGGAAAACAATTCGAATTTGAGGAGAAAACAAAACAAAAGTGAAGGTGAAAAGAAAAACAAATGTAATTAGAAAAAAGAGACGGTAACGGTAAGAAGGGGGAATGTGAAGGAAAGAAGGGAAGTAAAAGTGAAATTAGGAGGAAAAAGAAAAGGCATTTTAGTTAGCAAAACAAAGAAAGGGACACTGAAATTAAGAAGAAAACCGAAACATTTGGAAGAAATTATCAATGAAGTCAAGAAGAAAAAATAAAAACAAATTCATTTAGGAAAAATGAAAAAGTCGGTGAATGTAAGCAAAAAAAGAAACATAACTTTAGTTTGCGTGAAAGAAAAAAGAGAGAAACTAAAGATAAGAAGGTAAAAGAAAAACATTGTAGTTAGGAACAAAGAATAAGACGGCGAAGAAAAAAATAAACATGAAAACAGTTTCACTTTGAAGATAAAAACGAAAAAAGCGATAGTTAGAGCAAGAAGGAAAAGAAACAAAAAGGAAAAATGAATTTAAAAAGGAAAAATCAAATCAAATTTATTTTAGAAAGACAAAAGAGACCGTAAAGTTGAGGAGAAAACCGGAAACCAATTTGAATTTGGGGAAAAAAAGCAAGAAAAAGTGAAGGTAAGAAGGAAAAATAAAAATAATTAGGAACAAATATGAGACAGTAGAAGCAAGAAAGAAACAGCAAAATAATTTGAGTTCGAGAAACAGAAAGAAGAAAGTAAAAGAAAGTGAGAATAAGAAAGAGAATGTTAGTTTGCAAAACGAAGAAAGCGAAACTGAAAGTAAGATGAAAATAAAAAACAATAGAAAGAAAGAGACAATGCGCAAGAAGGAAAAAGAAAAAAAAATTTAGTCAGAAAAAAAGAAAGAGACAGTGAGGTAAGACGGAAAATGAAAAGTAAAAATGGAAAAAAAAGAAAAGAAAGAGAAATAGATAGTAAAATATAAAAAATTAAAACAATTTTAGTTATAAAAAAGAGACATTGAAGGTATCCTTTAAATCGGAAAACAATTTCAGTTTGAGAAAAAGAAAAAAAGAAGTGAAGATAAGAAGAAAAAAGAAAAACAATTTGAATTTAGAAAATGAAAGAGAAGCTGAATTGAGGAAGTGAGAGGAAAATAATTTGAGATGAGAAAATGAGAGAAAGACAAAGAAAAAATAAGAAAGCAAGAAAGAAAAGGGAAAACAAAGAAGAAAGAGAAAGTGAAAGCAATAGTGAAAAGAAAGTCAATTGCTGTTAGCAAACGAATGAAGTGACAGGGAAGGTACGAAGAAAAAAGAAACAATAAGGAAAACTAAAGAATGAAGTTAAAAAATACAGACAATTTTAGTTGAGAAAAAAGAAACATTGAAGGCAAGAAGGAAACAAGAGAACAATTTGAGTTTGAAGAAAAGAGAGAAAACGAAAATTAGAGGGGAAAATTATTAGAAGTTTAGTTAGTGAAACGAAAAAAGGGACAACGTTAGTAAGAAGAAAAAGAAACAATAGTAGAAAGAAAAAAATAATTTTATTTTGGAGAAAGAAAGGGACGGTAAAGTTAAAAAAGAATTAGGAAAAAAGCTTGTCTGAGGAAAAGAATGAAAATGTATCTGCAGGAAAGTAGGAAAATGCAAATCAATTTTAGTTAGGAAAAGAAGAAAGAGATGCTGAAAGTAAAAAGGAAATAGCAAAATCAATTTTAGTTTGGAGAAAAATAGAGAAAATGTGAAGGTAAGAAGGTACTTGTAAAACAATTTTATTTATTACAAAAATAAAGAGTCTGTGAAGGTAAGATAGAAAAAAGGTAAACATTTTTACCAAGGTAGAAAGCAAAGAAAAACTGTAGATTTAAAAAAGGAAAAAAAAATAGTTAGGAAAACTATAGAAAGTGTCAGAGTCATTTAAACTGAAATAAATAAAAGATATAAACAGATGAAATACGAAAGAAAAAGATGAAATAAACGATAATTTCCTAAAAAAAATTAAAGAAGAAAATATGTCTTGGAATTATAAGGAAATAAATGGAAGCAAACAAACGGTAATTTACGGTATAAAATAAATATATATATAAAAAGAAGTTTCAAAAAGAAAGCTGATGAAAAAAATCAAGCAAAAAACTAAATATATCAGCATTAAATAAGTAAATAAATAAATAAAAATCTTATTACACTGCCGAAGCCTCAAGTTGAGTTGAACAAGCCCATTTCATTGAAGCGGGCTTTAAGTGATCTAAACTGTGTTTATCAGTAAAACTTTGCGAGAACCGAACAATCAACTCTCTAAAGTGGAAGTTGGTGGGTAGCAGCCTTTCATAAAACGGGCATTGTTACAAGGACCGAAGAAAGAAAGCAAAGCGAAAAGACGTAAGTGAAAGAAGACAAGAAAATGGTTGGCAGAGAGCAGGTGCTGGCGGCTTTGAGCATGGTAAATGGCTACTACTCGCGTGTAGGGCTAAAAACACGTACCCCTGGCCGCTACGGGGGATATATCGACTCTTTAAACTGGAGTCCAAAATAAAAGCATCAAATATACGTCCAGAAGAAGAAAATACACACACACACACACACACACACACACACACACACACACACACACACACACACACACATATATATATATATATATATATATGTGTGTGTGTGTGTGTGTGTGTGTGTATGTGTGTGTGTGTGTGTGTGTGTGTGTGTGTGTGTGTGTGTGTGGAAAACGCGTATGTTTATATATATATATCCATAGGATGCACACACAAACACACGTATATATGGTATATATTTGGATATACGTCTGTGTATCTATTCAGGGAATATGTAAATATGTGTGCGTGCTTGCATGCATCTAGAGAGAGAGAGAGAGAGAGAGAGAGAGAGAGAGAAAGAGAGAGAGGGAGATATTCATATGTATCTGTGTGTGTATGTATGCTGGTTTGTGTGTGTTTTTGAGATTTTCTTTCTCGGAAGATATAGAATGTTCCCCACTTTCTCTCTCAATTAGCGACTTTTTGATGATTGGTGAATCAACTTAAAAAAAGAGCAACTGATAATACACTAAACGGTGATTAGGTTTAGAGCTGATGTATATTTTTTTCATTTTATTGATTTATTTATTTCGCTTTTCTCAGGAAAATCTTTGCTGACGGACTCGTCAGCTATCGCCTTGTGCAGTTTCGCAACAGAAACGTGTGAATACAGTTCAAATCACTATTGATTCCAGCTACCAATGATACAACGCAGCTCTTTCAAAATAAAATCTGTCATAATAAAAGACGATCAGATTTTTGTAAGAGAGTCATCCCGACAAATGGCATCAACCACTTATAAAAGCATTCCCAGAACAAGCCTACCATCTAATATTCTAGATAGTTTATTTACCGTCAACATTTTATGCTTACGACAAATGCTTATATGTTGCGGTGGATATTATTAACTTTACATTTTTCATCACTTTGCCGTGCCAAAAGTCATCGAATTACGACGTCATAATTAAACAGAATCGGCTGATTTGCCTCTTTAGCAACTCCTGCTTCCTTAAGACTAATCTACAAAATTTGGAGTATCCCTGTATCCTATTGGAAATCAAGTCAGAAGTTTATTTAACTAGATGAATGGTTTTTAGCAACGTTTTGCATAGTTTAATAGCATCTCGTCTATGGACGCTACTAGTTGTTTTATTGTCTTTAGAATGGCAACTACTTCAATTAATTTTCAATAACGGGGAGAGAGAGAGAAAGAAAGAAAGGGCTAGGGGGAAGACGATAGAGAGACAGAGAGGTGTACAGGTGTAGATAGAGAGGGAGTGGACGTGTGGTGACATAAATTTGCTGCACACATATATATATATATATATATATATATAGTGTATCGAGGCAGCAGATAATTCTCTAAACATATACTGTTAAATGCAAGAGACAATAAATGTCTATTATGAAAATAAATGTCTATTATATTTAATCATGAGTCGTTCTAAACATCGTATTTTGGCTTAAATTTCAGTTGAAAATAAAGACAAAAATTCACCAACATTTGGATAATTTTTTACTAATTTGGTTCTAAGCAATCAGGCAGTGTGACGTCATAGAAACGCATTGCAAATTTGCGAACTGCGTTTGCTATTTTTAGTAACTGTTGCCGATGCTTAGCGGAAGTTTTATGTCATCACAAGATAAAATCGTCGCTGATGGTGGATGTGTTTGTTTTAACGTCCTTACAACCTCTCTGAAGATGGCTCATGTGAGCCGAAAGCTTCGAATCAAACGAATAAAAAATTATCCAAATGTTGGAGAATTTTTGTCTTTATTTTCACCTGAAATTAAAGCCAAAATACGATGTTTAGGACGGCTCATGGTTAAATATAATAGACATTCATTGTCTCCGATATTTAACAGTATATGTTTAGAATATATATATATATATATATATATATATATATATATATATATATGTCAGATTAAGTAAATTGCAAACATTGTATCTGCTTTTTTTAAATAAAATCTGTTCATACTCACGGATAAACTTTCGCGTATTATCATTGAAGGATGTTAGAAATGAGCTGTAACGTTTAGGAACATTTTAGAACATTTACTATAGTATTCGTAGCTGATATTATATTTTTAAAATATAGAGGAAATAATAAATCTCCCGAACCAAACTGTAGATGAAAAAATAAGACGATATTTCAAAAACCACAACACACATCAAACCATGGTACTTCCACAAAAGACACTAAACAAATCAAACTCTTCTATTGCAACCAGATGCACGATAATTACAAACAGGATGAAAAAATAATAAAAAAAATCTCATTCGTACAAATAAAAAAGCAATGATCGATAACACAATTATCCTACACCAATTAAACTACAAAAGCAAACGACAGATTCTCGAGGCCATATGCATTAAAACACTTAAGCCGTCAACCAATAGAATCAACTATGAATACTCTAGTAATTTTCTAAAATGTTTATAAAAAGAACAGTTTTTTTAAGTTTCAACACATAACATATAAAAAATTCAATTTTGAATAATTTTCACGTTCTAATGAATGCTAGCAATTTGTCAACAGTTATATTTGAAGCAGAAAAACATGTACAGTAATTTTTAGAAACAGTTTTGCGGTGATACCTTCCTACCATAACTCACATCCCTGAAGATGATCTCGTAAAGAGAGTGAAAGTACTTGGGTAACTTGAGAAATGAGTGATAATGATATCTGTCAATGTTACAGCTCTTACTTTCTAACTCTTAATTTCTTACTTTTTAAATTATAATACGCGAAAGATTATCCGTAAGTATGAACGGATTTTTTTTTAATCACATCACCCCAAGCAAGGCGGTGTGGCCACTGGTGTACAGGGGGCTACGTAAGAGTGATTATACTAGAAAAGAAAAAACCGGAAACCACGTCCTAAACAAGGAAAAAAAGATGAGCCTCTACACCTGTTCAATTGACGTGGGTGAAGTGTGAACCGGGCGATAGTTCAGTCTATCTACTCCAATTAAAAGGAATAAAATTAAAAGGAATAAACAAAAAAGAAAGTGAAAAGATTGGAAAAGAGAAAGCCGGAAACCACATCATAAACAGGGAACAAAGGATGAGCCTCTACACCTGTTCAATAGACGTGGATTTTTTATTAAAACTGAGCAGACACAATGCTTACGTTTTCGGTATGTTTTCGGTAATTCAAAATTAACAAGAAAATATGTATTGAGGCCTTGTGGAAGAATAATTATTTCCTACGCTCTAACTCCATTCCTCCATACGAAACGTCACCAAAGTTTTTCATACTGTGCCTTCTCTGCTTTACTCTATCTTCCGATCTCAAGTGGAATAATTACATTGAGTCAATAGCTAAATCCACTGCTAGCAATGTTGGGTCACTGTGTCGGGCCAGGAGGTTTTTTTCCGCCTGAAACCATCTTGCACATATACAAATCACCTATCTGACCGTGCATAGAATACTGCTGTCATATGTGGTCAGACGCCCCTGCTGTTCATCTCAGTGTGCTTGACAGGCGCCAAAGGAGAATCTGTAATGTGATAGGTACCGACTTGTCGGCTTGACTCCAGCCACTTACTCACCAGCGGGATGTTGTTCCCCTCTGTCTCTTCTATAAATATTTTCATGGCTTCTGCGCTGACGAACTTAAGTCACTGGTGCCTCTGCCACAAAAGTTTACTCGTGCAACCAGACTGGCAACAGGGCCTCACCCATTGACAGATCAACCTAATGCAGCCGACAATTCTACTTCTTCAGCTTCTTTTCTCGCACTTCTTGCCTGTGAAACTTTCTCCATAAGTTTGCTTTCCTCACCGCTGCAACCTCCAGGAATTTAAATGCAATATCAATACCCATTTCTTAACCACTTGACCCCAGTTCTTTCTATATCTCACTGTATATCTTTTCATTTCTCTCTACCTTTGCAACAGTTATCACACCTTTATTCCCATTCTTCTCTTGCTCCCTTTTTTGACACTGCCTGTAACTAGTTCGTCTTTCTCTTTACTCTCCTTCTATCGAATCTTTTATTCTTATGTTGCCCCCTGCGCATTAGTGGCGTTACCGTCTTGCTTGGGGTGAAACGATTAAAAAAACTATTGCTATTTCCACGTAAATATTTAACGTAAATATTTTTGTGTCAACAGTTCTGGCCTTCACAGCCAAAAGTCTGTCATGCCATTTACACTGGTTTGAATTGCCCCCCCATTTTCTTTCTATTTCATTAGCAAGAATGAAGGTCTAGTCAGAGAATTTCTTCCCATACATTATTAAAAAGACTCCCGAGAGCATGCTTCCCCGATCATTACAACTTAACATATCTTTCGTTCTTATAAACTGCACATCTTATTTGCTTATTCAGTTTCAATATAGTGGGTATTAGACCTTTCATAGGGGAAACAATTAATAAATAAATCTATCTATCTATCTATCTATCTATCTATCTATCTATCTATCTATCTATCTGACTAATTATATGTTTATATTTAACTATACCTGTCTCTTATTATACGGGCAACTTAATTGCTGTTATTTCAACCTTACTCACTTTGAAACTTATGTGTGTGACTGATTGGAAAAGTACTGAATAAGAATAGGGAAATAGGTAGAATGTAGCAGAAGATATATATATATATATATTCCCTCTATCATAATAGAGGTCTTATATATATATATATATATATATATATATATATATATATATATATATATATATATATAATAAAAAGACCTCTTAAGTGCCGAGACAACCGGACAAGATACCATCCTTAGTCTTTGTTAAGACAGGTATCTAACTGAAGGAAACTCTGATATAAAACCTGAGGTCTTTTCTTGCTTAACTCGTGGCAATTTTTGCACCGACTTGAGTTTATGAATGGATCCAAAAAGTGTGGATAGTATTTGCACAGGCTTTCACCACTATAATCAAATCATTTGTGTGGGTTTTTTGACAACTTAAGTTTATTCAAAAGTCCTGCACACACAAAAGTCCACAGGCCATAGAGTGAAGGCGACGGGAACAGGTGAAGGATATCAATGGAAGTTCCTAGCTGGATTTCTACACTGTGGGGTCCGGTGGGTGATGTCCGTTCTGCACAAATACCTGAGCAATTGTTCATTTCGTGTCCTCCATCGGTGACAAAGCAGCCCTATTTAGGGACAGCACTGCTTTCCCCATTCTGGGGAGAGGGCGATAAAAGGAGCCCTCAACAAATTCTTGCTCAAAACCCTCCATGACAGCGAACTGCAGCTCCCTAGGTATCCAGTAAGCAGTCCCAACATTGGAAGAAGCAAAAACTTTTATTTTGGATCTTGGAATGTTCGCACTCTACTTGACAATGATAATCAGCCAGAACGTAAGACAGCTCTTGTTGCACTTGAGCTGAAAGACTTCGGGATTAATATTGCAGCCCTTAGTGAACGCGCCTGGTTGGCAACTCGCAACTGACTGAAGAGAAAAGCGGGTATACCTTTTACTGAAGCGGCAAAGGCACAGAATAGCCTCGTCATTCCGGAGTAGGATTTGCTATCAAGTCCAAATTTGCCAAGTCATTACCAACCCTTCCAAAGGGGTTTTCGGATCGCCTTATGACATTAACCCTCAATCTAGAATGCGATACCCGTGTCGTATTAATTAGTTGTTATTCTCCCACGTTAGATAGACCAGAACCGGGGAAAAAGAATTTTACCAACAACCGAGAGAAACTCATGCGAATGTGCGACACAAGGACAAACTTGTATTAATGGGTGATTTTAATGCTCGTGTGCGTGTAGATAGCGCATCATGGGGTGGTGTTTTGAGTCATCATGGTGTTGGTCGTATGAATGATAATGGTCTTCTTTTGTTTTCACTTTGTAGGGACTTTAACCTGTGCATTACCAACACGGTATTCCAACAGAAAAACTCCCACAATATTACATGGATGCACCCTCGTTCAAGTGATTAGCACTTGCTTGACTACATCATCACCAAAAGACGTCACATTAAAGACTTTCATATCATTCATTCATTCCATACAAGTTGCTACCTTTCCGACCATGCATTGCTCCGAAGTAAAACAACGTTTCATCTACAACACAGACGAATGAAACGCTCCACTGTCCCCAAATAAATTAACGTCCTTCCATTAAAGAGCACCGGTCAATAACCGGCTCTGTCGGCCCACCTTCATCATTCATTAGATTCTGTTGAAATAACTGATGATATTGAATCTTCATGGAACTCATTACGCGACGTAATTCACACATCTGCATTGGAAGTTCTGGGCTTACCTATCCGTAAGAATCAGGACTGGTTTGATGATCAAAATGTTGAAGCACAGGATTTGATCAGCGAGATGCACAAGGCTCACAAAATCTGGATTGAGAATAAGAACTCCACATTAAAGAAGAAAGAGTACAATGCATGCAAAAGCAAGGTCCAGAAAACATTAAGGCAGATGAAAGAGGCATGGTGGTCGTCATATGCCAAATCAGTGCAAGAAGCATTTGATAGAAATGACTCGAAAGCCTTTTATGAAGGTATTAAGAAACTTTTGGGGCCACACGAATCTGGTGTTTCTCCCATATTTGCAAGTGATGGCACACTGCTGACTGACAGAGCGGATATTTTGAATCGATGGAAGGAGCATTTTGAAGCAGTTCTAAACAATGCTTCTACAACTGACGAAGAAATAATTTCATCTATCACTGAGCGACCTGAAATTCCTGAACTCTCTTTCCTTCCAGCAATACATGAGGTTTTTGTTGCTATGAAGCAAATTTCTTCAAGCAAAAAATCTGGGAAACACGCCTTACCTCCTGAGGTTATTAAGTACGGTGGTCAGAAACTGGTGAAGAAGTTTGCATATTTTCTTTGTGAAGATCTGGTTAACTGGAAATGTCCCTCGGGATTTCAAAGATGCACTAATTCAACACCTGTATAAAAAATGGGCAATAGGAACATCTTTGACAACCATCGTGGTATCTCACTTTTATCAGTTGTAGGGAAGATCTTGGCAAGGCTTATTATCAACAGAATAATCAAACACCTTGTTGACGATATCTACCCCGAATCTCAGTGCGGTTTCCGTGCTGGTCGAGGTACTGTCGATATGATGTTTTCCCTCCGCCAGGTTGCTGAGAAAGTCCGAGAGAAGAACGAGGAGCTGCATATGGTTTTCATTGACCTTACAAAGGCCTTTGACACAGTTAACCGTGCAACACTCTGGAAGGTTTTGAAAAAGCTGGGAATACCCGACAACATGCTGAATGTAATCATGTCCTTTCATGATGGAATGAAGGCATGTGTTGTTTCAAATGGGGAGTCTTCAGAACCTTTCAATGTGACAAATGGTACCGAACAGTGTTGCGTAATGGCACCTGTGCTGTTTGCTTTGTTCTTTACAGTTATGCTGAAGTATGCTTTTCCTTAGATTGGTGCAGGCGTACAATTCAAATTCAGAACAAGTGGTGGTCTCTTCAACCAGCAGCGTTCCTCATTAGGGATCTTTTGTTTGCAGATGATGAAGCGCAATTGCTTGTAGATAGGTTTTCCGCTGCTTGCAAGGCTTTTGGTCTGACAATCAGCATCAAGAAAACAGAGGTGATTCACCAACCTCGCCCCACACCAAAGCAAGTTCTGGGTGTAAAGCAGCGGCCACCAGTAGACAGCTTTCCCGATATACCAATCCGAGTAGATGGTAAAGATCTGAAATATGTGAAAAACTTTACCTATCTTGGAAGTAAGGTTAATTGAAATGCTTCTCTTGATGATGAAATCATTAATCGAATTGCGAAAGCAACTAGTGCTTTTGGGAAACTGCGCCATCGGTTATGGGATGATAGGGGGATTAGCCTAAGGATTAAAGTACCTGTGTATAAAGCAGTTGTGCTAATTTACGATTGAGTAAGTGCAGGCATGCTACGTTGAATTGAACAGTTGTCTAGACCTCATACGTCGAAATCGACGGGAGAGTTCATTATATATATATATATTCTTTTGGACAATCAAGTGTGTGCCTCGGCATATGAGGACAGCTGGTTTACTGTCTTGCACAGCGCTCGGTCTACACACCATCTTCGTATTTTGGAAGCAATTTGCTTGAAAATTCATCAACCGAGTCTGTGCAGACAGAAAGAGCGGTTTTTACGCTCTTTACAATTGCTGGCGAGTTTGTGAGTGTAACATTTTTTCACTTTTAAACACACTTGTGGAATTATATGTGTACACCCCCTTACATTTTATGTGTTTTTTTTTTCAATAAATTTACTTTTAAACGAGTTCGATCATCTCCCAGTATTGTAAGTAATTTATTTTTGCGTTGTCCTTTTCCTTATTTCCCTTAAAATTAAAGCCAACGAGAATCCTTCATAATAGTTGACCGAAAGGTTCCTCGGGTTTAAATAATATGACGTCTGTTCTTTTTAAAGATATATATATATATATATATATATATTATTGCAAAGAAATATTAAGTCACTGTTAAATGCAAACACGTGGCAAGAGCTTTGTAAAGTAGTAAAGTTTAATAACGGGTAGTAAAGAGAATGAACCAGGGAGCTAAGTTTGTCGGAGCAGAAGCCGTGGAAATATTTGTAGAAGAGACGGAGGGAAATCAAGATAAACAGCTTGGTATATATGGAGATTCAAAAATGAATGCGAAGCAGTACTGCATACCGTTTCCATATATTTGGACAAGTGATTGGTTCATGGTGTTTGTTTTCTCATAGACGGTGCCTAACTGACCACTACTATTCTCTGCAGTCGACAAATCAAAATCAAGCAACACTCGTGCGGGAAATTAAAAATATAACATAGCGACAATTTACCCATCACACCCTGTTTATCTGCTGCAAATAATCGCTCACAATTCTAGAAGTTTTTAGATTTAGGATAAAAAAAAAATCTTTGTGGCCGATTTTTGTTTCTACGATTGCGACTTTAGTATAAAATATATAAAGTTAAAGTCAATGAAAGACTTGTTAATATAACTATTATTCAATGGAAATGATTAAGAAAATGTAACAAGCCGTTTATCTTGGTTTCCCTCCGTCTCTTCTACAAATATTTCCACGTTTTCTGCTCTGACGTGCTTAGCTCCCTGTTGCCCACTCTACACGAATTTACTCGAGCAACAAGCCCCGCAACAAAGTCCCACCCACAGTTAACAAAACTAAATGCCACTTCAACTCCAGCAGTTTTTTCAAAATTACTTAAATATAATTATCTCTTCTACTATAATAATGTAAGTAATGTAAGTACATTTAAGTAATTACATTACGAGATAATTACATTTAAGTAATTACATTACTTAAATGTAATTATCTCTTCTACTATAATAATGTAAGTAATGTAAGTATATTTAAGTAATGCAATTGCTTAAATGTAATTATCTCTTCTACTATAATAATGTAATTAATGTAAGTACATTTAAGTAATGTAATTGCTTAAATGTAATTATCTCTTCTACTATAATTATGTAAGTAATGAAGTACATTTAAGTAATGTAATTGCTTAAATGTAATTATCTCTTCTACTATAATAATGTAAGTAATGTAAGTACATTTAAGTAATGTAATTACTTAAATGTAATTATCTCTTCTACTATAATTATGTAAGTAATGAAGTACATTTAAGTAATGTAATTGCTTAAATGTAATTATCTCTTCTACTATAATAATGTAAGTAATGTAAGTATATTTAAGTAATGTTATTGCTTAAATGTAATTATCTCTTCTACTATAATAATGTAAGTAATGTAAGTACATTTAAGTAATGTAATTACTTAAATGTAATTATCTCTTCTACTATAATTATGTAAGTAATGAAGTACATTTAAGTAATGTAATTGCTTAAATGTAATTATCTCTTCTACTATAATAATGTAAGTAATGTAAGTATATTTAAGTAATGTAATTACTTAAATGTAATTATCTCTTCTACTATAATAATGTAAGTAATGTAAGTACATTTAAGTAATGTAATTGCTTAAATGTAATTATCTCTTCTACTATAATAATGTAAGTAATGAAGTACATTTAAGTAATGTAATTACTTAAATGTAATTATCTCTTCTACTATAATTATGTAAGTAATGAAGTACATTTAAGTAATGTAATTGCTTAAATGTAATTATCTCTTCTACTATAATAATGTAAGTAATGTAAGTATATTTAAGTAATGTTATTGCTTAAATGTAATTATCTCTTCTACTATAATTATGTAAGTAATGAAGTACATTTAAGTAATGTAATTACTTAAATGTAATTATCTCTTCTACTATAATTATGTAAGTAATGAAGTACATTTAAGTAATGTAATTGCTTAAATGTAATTATCTCTTCTACTATAATAATGTAAGTAATGTAAGTATATTTAAGTAATGCAATTGCTTAAATGTAATTATCTCTTCTACTATAATAATGTAAGTAATGTAAGTATATTTAAGTAATGTAATTGCTTAAATGTAATTATCTCTTCTACTATAATAATGTAAGTAATGTAAGTATATTTAAGTAATGTTATTGCTTAAATGTAATTATCTCTTCTACTATAATAATGTAAGTAATGTAAGTATATTTAAGTAATGTTATTGCTTAAATGTAATTATCTCTTCTACTATAATAATGTAAGTAATGAAGTACATTTAAGTAATGTAATTGCTTAAATGTAATTATCTCTTCTACTATAATAGTTTCTTTTCTAACATTTCCCCTTTGTGCAACTCGGTTCCCTATATTTGCTTTCCTTATAGTTACAATTTCCAAAGGCTTAAATGCAACATCAATTTTTATCTCTTATCTTCTTGACAGCCATCCTTTCTTATCCTCCTCCCGACAGCCCCTGCATCTTGTTCTCCCTTTTTACTTTACTTTCACGTAACTCTTTCCAGACCGGTATTCCATTTCCGTCTCTAACCCATTCTCTGTCACCCCTGTATCCTGTTCCTCTTTCTATTCATTCCTTAATTATGTAAATTTTCGCTCTCTTTTATGTTTCCTCTTGCGCACCAGTGGTAGTACTGCCTTGCTTGGGGTGGAACATTTAAAATAAAATAATCTTAGTACCATCCTTTCAGGGGATTAATGCGAAATTTGCCGGTACAAAGTTTTTAAAAATGTATACCAATTCATACCTAGTTTCCTCAAACTTCACTGTGGTTTGAGCCTTCATATTTCCTCATAGTAGGTGGCTTTCAATAAAAACAATTTTTTTCAGGAGCTCTTGCAAAGGAATAAGAAGACATTTGAACGTATGAATTATGGGATTGTAATCCGGTCATTCGGATGTACGTTGTGGTGCAGGTGATATCGTCTCAGAACGAAAAATCGGGGTGCCGAGTTCTAATTTCAGTTAGATTACTTGCGTTCAATTACGCGCAAATAATCTTTGGAAAGGTATTAATCTATCTCTTCCCTCCAGTTATGGGTCAAATATCAGGACAGATTGGATCCTATAGCCTTGGATAGCAAGCAGTCTATCGCAGAAAGTAATGGCAACCTACTGCGGGATAATCTTCTTCCCAGTCAGTCATGTCATTTTCGAGACATGATCCCCTAAAGCGTGTATCCCGTATGGCACTTAACTGACTGACCGGTCACTCAAAGGTCGTCACAGTGTCCTATCCATTTTTCGGGAAAGCTTCATCAAGCCAAAGGAAACAAAAAACAAACAACAAAAACAAAAAAAGAATTTTGTTGCATAATCAATAATCTGTAAGGCAAATGTTAACATATCTTCTCAGAATCTGGGCGTAACTATGCAGGTATGGATTTGTGCTTGTATCTCTGTGTGTCTGTGTGTGTGTGTCTCTGTGTGTGTGTGTGTGTGTGCATTTCTATAGGCGTGTGTGCGTTTTAATATGTGTGTGTGTGTGTGTATGCATGTACATTTATACACCGTATTTCACTTTATATGTTGCAGCAGAAATTGTTTTCTCATTCCCGATCAAAAATGTTCAGCTAAAAGACATTAAACGATTTCATGGGGAAAGCGTTCAACTCAATAAAATATGAAAGGGATACAAAATTTCAGATTAAAGACAGTCGAAAGGAAATAGATTTTCAGATTATCTTATTTGAATTTTTCCTGTAACGTTCACGATTACCCCAGGTTGAGTGTATATATCTTATTCAGAAGGGAAATTTCGAGAGTTACTTCCTTATTGATAGTTTTTAATTGAAATAAGCTCGCCCGACAGATGTTTCTGAAGGCATATAAATCA
>JBBBDQ010001158.1:985000-1007500 GCA_037127315.1 Ascarosepion bandense
GTTGACAAAACCATTGCAATTATTTTTTAATGCTATATTTCAAAGTTATACTTAGGAACTTCAAAGAAGACGGTATTTAAAATGAAATGGCCATAAATATTTAAATGTATTTATAATATTTAAAATTTACATTTCTAATGCTTCTAATATATTTGCACCCTTGTACATGATACTTCACTTTACCTCCTTGTATACATGATACTTCACATATATTTGCACTCCTTGTATACATGATACTTCACATATATTTGCACTCCTTGTATACATGAGACTTCACATATATTTGCACTCCTTGTATACATGAGACTTCACATATATTTGCACTCACAATCCTTATTATTTGCTCCTTGTATACATGATACTTCACATATATTTGCACTCCTTGTATACATGAGACTTCACATATATTTGCACTCCTTGTATACATGAGACTTCACATATATATATTTATACAAAAATCATACGTGTTGTAATTTAATATGCGTGTTATCTCATGCATTTGAAATATTCTATGCACATTTCAATATAACGCCTTCATAGAAAAGCCATTTTACTTCATATGTGTTGTTGCGTTTGTATTCTAAAAACTTCTAGAATTGAGCGATTATTTGCAGCGTATAAACAGGGTGTAATGGTTGAATTGCCACGATGCTATATTTTTAATTTTGCCTATGGGTGTTGTTTGATTTTGATTTGTCGACTGCAAAACATAGTAGGGTCAGTTAGGCACCGTCTATGAAAAATCACGCTCTATGACCCAATCACTTGTCCAAAAACATTGATACGGCATCCAGTATTGCTTCGCATTTATGTTCAAATCTCCAATACGAACATTTCATATTGTTTGGATATCAGTCTAAAGAAAGTACAGGCGATTTAGAAAGATTTGGATAATATATTCAGTAAACATAATGGTGTTTTGAGTGATTACAAGAGATGACCAGTTTATCTCACATTTAATCTTCTCACAGAGCCTCAAACTCAATACTGAGGTCCATATCAAGTGCGTTTAAGGAGTAGTGTTGCCCTGTGTTAATAGCGTTGCTGCTGGAAGGCACTATATCTAACATCAGGACTCTGCACCATGCCACACAATTAGGAGAACAATGTCACTATGCCGCACAAACAGGAAATCTAATATAAATATATATATAATTAACAAGATTTCTTAAGGAATATTTTGGTCGAAAACACGAGAATACCATATAAATTACAATATCAAAACATATCGCTATTAGCAGGTATTCTATTTTTTCCTTACCATCAATTTGATTGTGGAAATAGAATTTGTTTTTAAGTAGGAAGATTCCCATGCGATTCTCAGTGAGAGCTTTGAATGAACGCTCCTTTAAAAAACAACACAATATAAATTGCGTTAAAATAAAAAATGAGGATAAAATCACAAAATCGGAGAAATAACACCCGTGAAAAGTGTGTGTGTGTGTGTGTGTGTGTGTGTGTGTGTGTGTGTGTGTGGGTGTGTGTGTGTGTGTGTGTGTGTGTGTGTGTGTGTGTGTGTGCGCGCGTGTGTGTGTTTGTGTGTGTGTAACGTGTTTGTCTGTGTATTGGAAAAGTAATAATATTTAATATTTCAGATAAATTTGATTTTCTTGCTTTTCGTTATTTGATGATATTTGATTACTTGGTAGTATTTTTATTATTCAAAAGGATATTCTATTCCCTAATCCGTGAATCTTTTCTTTTGCTTTCAAATTAAAAATGCCTGATTTTATTTGGAGCATAATTATATTTTTCCAAGTGAAATAACAAGCGAATGAGAGATAACACATAAAATATTTTTCTTTCATAATCATTAGCGTACATTATTTTTAAAAAATACAAGCAATTTCAGTTATCTTTCTTTCTATGAAAATAAATATATACACTAATCTTTTTACTAATAGTAATCCAATAAAAAGGCTTAAGAGCCACTGAAATTAGTGGGTTACTTTCTGTGGTATTATATTACCTTAGAAAAGGATATATTGAGTTGAAAAAGACTTTAAAACTAACACAAAACGCAGTCCTAAACATGAAACTGATAGGGATGTGAACTGGATGATATTCGAAACTGATTCCTCCATGATTATTATATTAAATGAACTGTTGGTATAATATATAGACTGTTAAAATAATTACAGTGTTATGATAGTAAATGCAGTTATTATAATATATTACGATGTCATTACGATAATATACTGAATACACACTGTTATTATACTTATTATAACGTTACTATACTATATACACTCTTCTTTACTAAATACAGTGTTATTATAATAAATAAACTGTTATTATAATAAACACATTGTTATTATACTAAATACACCATGATTATAATAAATTTAGTTATAAAAATATATTATTAAATTATTATGTTATTGAAAATCAATAAACATTTATTATACTATATACACCATTATTCTAATAAAGACACACGTATAACAATATCTACAATTATATATAATAGATTGTTGTTATTATGTTATAATAAATGCACAGTTATTATACTAATTGCATTATTATTAGACGAAATAAAACAATATTAAAATACATACACTGTTTCTGATAATTAATGAATTCATTGTAATATATTATCATGTCATTATAATAAATACACGGCCATTATACCAAATGCATTGCCATTAGAGGCAATATAACTTTATTACAATAAATGCACTGTTTTTATAAATTTTTTTTTTTAATCATCTCACCCCACGCAAGGCGATAACACCACTGATGCGCAGAGGGCTACGTAAGAGTAAAAAGATTGGAAAAGAGAAAGCCGGAAACCACATCCTAAACAGGAAACAAGGGATGAGCCTCTTCACCCGTTCAATAGACGTGGGTGGAGTGTGAACTGGGCGATAGCTTAGTCTATCTACTCCAATTGAAAAAAAAAATAAGGAAAAGAGTGAAAAGAGAAAACCGGAAACCACATCCTAAACAGGAAACAAGAGATGAGCCTCTTCACCTGTTCAATAGACGTGGGTGGAGTGTGAACCGGGCGATAGTTTGGTCTATCTACTCCAATTGAAAAAAAAAAAAATAAGGAAAAGAGTGAAAAGATTGGAAAACTGGAAACCTCATCCTAACCAGGAAACAAGGGATGAGCCTCTTCACCTGTTCAATAGACGTGGGTGGAGTGTGTGGTGTTATTATAATACATTATTATGTTATAAAGATATATTGTTATACTAAATATAACTTATTATAGTAATGCATTGCTCTTATAAGAAATGCAGTTATTTAATATATTATTATGTCATAATAAATAAACTTATTATAAAAGATTCACCGTTGATACTCTAAATACTCCGTATTCTAGTAGATACACACTCATTATAAATGCAGTTAATATAATAGAATATTAAGTTGTTATGTTATTGTACATTGGTATTATACGAAATACAGTTATTATACAGTTTTTATTAAAACAAATGTTTGGAGGTATACTATTTTAAAAACAAAGAATTTATTGGTAGTCTCAAAGGCCATTTCGTCCAACATCTCATATGAAGAAAAAAATTTGGAAAATGAATTAAACGAAAAGAACAATAACGACGAAAATGAAGAGCAAAAAAACTTAAACACGATAAAATAAATATACATATAAATATATATTCTTATAACTAGGGAAGGGGAATTCACGTGTAAATAATTAGCGATGTTTCCAATGATTTTTCAACGATTTTTCTCCTGATGAAATGTTGGATGAAAGGGGCCTTTGAGACTTAAAATAAATTCCTTGATTTTAAAATAGTATAACATTTTTTATTATAAATACACTAATATTATTATAAATTAAGTTCTTATTATATATTTTTATAGTATTAGTGTTGTTATAATAAATACACCATTATTATACTATATACACATATATTCATACAAATACACTGTTGTTATAATATATGTCTTTTATTATATTAAATATAATGTTATTATAATAAATACACTGTTATTAAAATATATGCTATTATTATGATATATTGTTATTTCATTACGTTTTTGAATGAATACACTGTTATTATAAAAAAATACATCCATACATTTGTAATGCACTCTTGATATGATAAATGCAGTTATAACAATATGTTATTATATTATAATGAAGACATCGATGCATTATTAAATACACCGTTATCATATTAAACACACAGATGTAATAATAATATGCCATTGTTATTTAAAAATCCGTTATAATTTATCACTGTATTATTATAATAAATATACTGTTTTCATAATATACCCTCTTATACTAAATATACTATTATTATAATAAATACACTGTTAATGCTTTAGATATATTGTTTGTGTAACAACTTAAGTTATTATAACATACTATTATCCTACTATCCCATAATATATATATATATATATATATATATATATATATATATATATATTAGTTTATATACCGTTTCAACACCCTGTAACCCCGCGACTACCAGCTCTGTCCTTTTCTACTTTGTGACCGTTGTTAACCTATAACCTCTCCACACTCTACCCCAGGGTCTTCGCTATTTGGAAAAAACAATGTCGCTGACGTGACGTAGAATGTCTATTAGAGATCCTATGTCGAAATGTACATCCGACACCTTTGAATTTTGAAAAAATTCTCTAATTTATATTGGCTCTGTATTCTTAATACATTGAGCTCTCTGCCTGCATCACTTTTTAATGTTAAAAATTTTTAATATTGATTAGGATCAGGTTCTTGGAATTTACCTTCCTACTATTTCACTTCGGATTAAAAAAAAACAATAATATATATATATATATATATATATATATATATATATATATATATATACCCTGTTATTAATATAAATACATCCTTTTGTATAATAGCTACTCTGCTTTTATATTAAATGCAATTATTATAACATTTTCCTATGTTATATTATCATAATAAATATATTTCGGTTATGTTAAATATACCAGTATGATGATAAATACACTGTTATTTTCATAAATGTAGTCTTTATAATATATTATTTTGCTATTATATTAAATACAATGCAAATTATACGAATTTCTCCGCTGTTATTCTAAATACACTGTCAATATCATAAATACACTTTTGTTATGATAAACGTACTTATAATATATTGTGATGTCATTATATTATTTTAATAAATGCAATGTCATTATACTAATTCCAAATCCAATTATACTAATGAGTTTTTATAATGAGTACACATTTTGTTATAATAATTCCACTTATTTGAACATATTATCATGTTAGATGATTTTGATTATTATTACAGTTATTATACTAAATGCATCGTTATTTTAATAAATATTCTGTTATTATAATAAATGCAGTTTTTATAACATATTATTATGTTATAATAAATGCACACTTATTATTATTAAATACTTTATTTTTACGAGTATATTACATATATATTTATTATAATAAACTTACTGTCATAATAATAAATGCATTTATAATATTTTAATATGGTATTATAATAAATACATCTTTATTATAGTTATTATAGTTAATACACTCTTTTTATTATAAATACTATTATTATAATATATTATTATTTCGTTCGTTGGTATCATAAATACACTGTTATTTTGCTAAATTCAGAATTATTATAATAAATACACTGTTATTCTGATAAATGCAGTTATTGTAATATATTATTATGTTATAATAATATATACACTCTTATTATAATCTACAAAAATGTTATCATTGATTTCGTACGTATCTACCACTGGAAAAACTTGAGTTCAGCCACTGAATAAGTCGCTCGTATAGACTAATATAGAGTCCAAAATATAAAACGCAATCAATTATAGATGCTTGTTATATTAACAGATCCTTTATAACAATGCTTATGTTCTAAGCGGCCCTACGAGATAAATAACAGATAATCAAATAACAAGCACAATTCTTTGTCTTTTTTGTTCTTAAATGACTTGTAAAATCGATGAAAAAAATGGATACGCCATATTTCAAATCAAAGAGAGGAGACAATCACTTTTGCACTTTTAATGTCTGCAATGGAATATTTGTTCTATTTGCAACTCTACTTCGCTAAACAACAGTATTTATTTCCCTGTGGTAACATCTATCTGTTATCATTAATTTGCAGTATTGTTTCGTGACTAAGAAACTAACAAAGTTCACGCTATTGCCAGAAGACGGAGTTCGAACCAAAGTAACAGCCAGGACTCAAATACCGATTTTTTAGCGCTGGCATACACTTTCATTAGGAGAAGAGCACCACGCATTCTTTCAAGTTCCATCTTCTACTTTTGCTTAGAGGTTAACTTAAGGTATTTTACTCTATAATACGAATCCGCTTATATAATACGTACGCATAACTTTAAGTTAGAATATTTTGAAAAGTCATATTGTGTATAATAGACAGAAACAATCTAGAATTTATTGCATGTAAATCTAACATAAATATATTATTTGTTCAAACTTAAATTCGTTTTCTATCTACAAAAGTGTGTGTTTGTGGGATGTAGATTAATATTTGAGCAAATGTGAAGAAAATAAGACAAAGTGAAAAACCTTTACCAGACACCGCGTTTCACCTCTTTGTTTTAGGTAGACGTACTCAGGTTCAGATGAAAAGAAAAACGGGGTGTGTAAAGAAAGTTTTTTTTTAGGGAAGAATGATAAATAATACTGCCAAAAACAACGGCCAGAGAAAGCTTTTCTTTTGTTCGTATCAAGCCGATAATTTCTACTACGTTTAAAATGATCTCATTCCGCGTAGATTTTCTCTACTAGTTCGTATACTGAACTGTGATACAATTGCTTTTGCAAAGATTAGTGATATTTGGGCACACGCCCGGTCTGAATGTTTTCGAGGCAAATTCTGAGATCTGCGCAAGTTCAATGCATTTTCTTCTCAGCGATTCTTTTTCTCTTCTGATCATAGCATTATTTATTAGGAAGAAATAGTGATCAGATGTAGTTCTAGTGAACGACCAGTGCTATGCCACATATCCCTGCGATGCTTCTATAGACATCTTTGAGGTTTCCACATCTAGGCTTTCTAGATAAATCTCTGGGGACATAGATTTATTTGTCATTCCGACTTGAAGAAACCTATTTTACACGTACAGGCAAACGTGTTGTCTGTAAGAAAGCTATTCCACTTTGCCTAATTATCTCAATTGACTGAAAGAAAGAATTATATAGTATATAGTAGCTCTGGAATACTAACCATTAATTAAAGTTACACTGCTAATAATCATGGGTATATCAAAGCCGATTTTGAAATTATCAAAAAAATATTAAATATAAATTTTTATTTGAAATATTTTACATGCAGACACTTCAAAATTTGTACTTTGAGTTATCATTAATAGGAACTGACAAACATTATTTCGGTAAGAAAATTTAATTAAATCGTAATTTTTTTTTATTTGAGTTTTGTTTAACGGTAGATCAACCTCTGTGGGTTACTTAATGCCAAAAAGATGGAGTTTTAAGGTATCTTTTTAATATTTGATTATAGTGAGAAGGTTAATTTAGTCAGAGTTTAAGAATTTTTTTTTTATTTTTTATTTTAGAAAACTGAAAATGTCTTCTAGTTTTGTATTCAAAAATGTTTTACCGAGAATATATTTTCTTCAAAATTTTGTCAAGCTAATAATTTTTTCTTCAAAACTTTCATAGTGTTTTGATCCCAGTTAGTTTTTAACTATTTACCCATAGTTGGGAACCTAACACTTCAGGCCAGGCTGGACCTGGGAACAACAGCAATTAATAGGTGGTTGCATACTCCTCACAACTCCCAATCAGAGGCTTTGCTGCCGGATGCAGTTTACCGTCATGTCCAGGACCAATAATTTGTAATTAAAATGGTATAATTTGCGCTAGGTACTTTTTTTTTTTTTCGGATGTGCGTTGTGGTGCAGTGGATATCGGCTCGGAACGACAAATCGGGGAGCCGATTTCGAATTCTAGTTGAATTCATTGCATTCACTTACGCGCAAATACCCTTGGGAAAGGTATTAATCCGGCTCTTCCTTCCAGTTATGGGTCAAATAACAGGACAGATTGGGTTCTATAGCCTTGGCCGGCAACCATTCTACCGCAGAAAGCAATGGCAACCTACTGCGGGATAATCTTCAGCCCAGTCAGTCATGTCTCTTTCGAGACATGATCGCCCAAGCGTGTATCACGTATGGCACTTAACTGACTGACTATATTTTTGTTTTTTAATCATTTCACTCCAATCAAGGCATTCCACTACCACTATTGCGCAGGGGGTTACATAGGGGAAAGTGTTGAGAAAGAGTGGTTAGTGATAAGAAATGTCGGAAGGCGGGTAATAGACGGATGAGGAATACCGAAAATGGGGGTTGGATAGATGGGAAGAGTGCTTGAGAGAATGGATGCGAGTTAGTCTGATAAGAGGTGTCTATTGACCTTACATTTAAATTCCTGGAGATTATAGCCGGTGGGGAAAGGGAATTCCACAGGCAAGAAGTGCGAGAAAAGAAGCTGTTAGAGTAGAAATTGCGGTTACATTTTATCTGTTTCACTGTATAAGAGTGGGACCTAGTTGCCAATTTAGTATCTCGTGAAAAATACCCGTGGTTAGTGTTCTCGCAATAAGGATTTAAAGCCGGCATTTGGGCAGCATGCAAAGTAAATGAACGGTCTTGTTCACCCAACCAAAATGCAATACATCCTCGCCGCTTTCAGATTCCATCAAGTGATTAAAATAAAACAAAAGAGCAAGTGAAAGCCAGTATTTCTAGTAGTGTACAATTATCTTTATTTAAAATGAAAATATCCAACGGAAAACGATATTGTTTTATTTTATTTTGTTTTTGTGTTAAAAAAAATCAAGAGAAAATATATGACGTCGTCTTCTGAACCAAACATGTACCTTGTCTAGGATACGAATCATTAGTGTAATAGTGTCAGTTTTTGAACATTAAAAAAAACGGTATCAGCCTACGCAAGGGAGTAAAGCCACAAAGACACAAGGGTTTACGGGGTTGGGAAGAATTAGGAACATAAACTTTAATAATGAGCGAGAAGAGTAAAAGAATATCAATAGCGATTGACATTTGAATTTAAACTTTTGACGATTAAAATTGACTGAAAAACATAGAGCCGGAAGGGAGTTTCACAAACGAGAAGTGAGAGAAAACAAACTGTTTGCATAAAACTTATAGCTACATCTTATTTAGCCAGCTAAACTGTGAATTGATGATATCGTCACGACAGTCTAGTACGGCGTATACTTTTTCTTAAAAGTTTAGCTATATTAGCAAAGAGCTTATCCTAACAATTACTATGAAAGTATTTATAGAAAAGACACAGAGAAGGAACAGTTGAAAAATGGGAGTGAAACTGGGCCGCCAGACCAGGACCAATAAAATTGCTAATACTTCTTTGGATTTTACCAAAGAACTCTTGGTAAATATCAGCGGAAACGGACTATATGTCATCTTCCTCCAGCTATTCGTTAAATAACAGCGCAAATTTGGTTCTGTAGCCTTGGTTTGCAACCAGTCTACTGCAGAAATTAATGGCAACCTACTGCAAAAAAATGTTCTTTCGAGACATGATCACTCTTAGCACTTAACTGACTGATATTTGTATGCCAGCGTTACTATGTTAGTGTGCTACTCTTTTGCATAGTAATACATCTACTAATACTAATAATACTAAAACTGCTACTAATAATTTTGTTTTGTGATATATTATATAATTAAATTGAGCCAAAGAGGACTTACTCTATGAGATCAACGTAAGTAGTGATCGTTGGGGACATCCTTATGCTACAACGGTATCAACGTTGGATATGAGTCACAGGGCGGCTTTTAACAGTTTTCTTAAGTTTTTCAGATGCGGTCAAATAGGGTATTTGAAGACCAGAACTTTTACCTGGGCTCGAACAGGATCGGGAACAGATGTGAAACTTTTACGAACGACAGAGTGGATCCCTTTAATCCAGAGCATAATATGCTCTTGGCCATAGATCTCAAGTTACCAAAATAACTAAATAAACAAGAAGACCGATCGAAAGTAGAAGCATGTACGGAATAGCTATTATTTTACTCTTCGTGACAGCAAACAGCAGCATACTAACATTTATGCACGCCTCATTGGATACAAGACAGTACACACCCTTGCGCACAGATAGATAGGTAAATAGAAAGAGTGAAAGAGGTGTGGGAGGCAGACACACCCACGCTGACAAACAGGAATAAATACGTTATTTATTATCAGTACTTATTTCCTTTAACTCATTATATGAAATACTGTTTAACATGTTTTTTATCACATTCAATCACCACTTTGAATGAAACCAAAAGCAAATCAATAAGACGTTATTCACGCCGGCAGCGACTCCAGAAAATCTGCAGGGATTTTGTTTTGAAAAAGAAAAATTACACAGAGCAAACAAATGAATCACGATTTGTTTGATGTTTTCAATTTTTTTTATACACTTTTCTTCGCCGATTTCCAATTATGCATATATAGACTCCAAAAGACTCCAAATATTAAATAAAGAAAACAATGGCAATAGACAACTTAATCTTGATAATAGTAATAACAGAAGAAAAATACCAATACGCGGCAAATACCATATCAGATAAATTGACCCCAGTGCTGATCAAACACTTACCCATTAGTGTCTGGAAAATTATAGTCTTAAACAAAAAACCGAAGGGTTCATAATTCCACCCAAGACCAGTGCACTTCAATCAGGAAATACCGATATAATCTCGTGAAACTTATTAATAGAACATTTTGCTGCTTATTCAAATAACTCCTAGAGACAATTGAACACTTAGACTGGAAATATGTTTTATATAGTTTAATTTTTTATAGAGTTTAATTTTTTTTTATATAGTTTAATTTTTTTGTGAACATGTAACCGAGAATTTATAATGAAGGGCATTTCAACCATTTCGATTTGGGATTGACAGCGTACGGCACCATTAGAATGTTCCTGAAGGCCTACACCACGGGTTGCCTAAAGCTTTGTGAACGAAACAGAATATGTACACCTGTTCAGAAACTGGTCGATGACTGTGCTAGCACAAAGACCTAAGTCGACGCGGCAGTGGTTTTGATAATACCAACAATGTTTAAACTACTGATAACGCCAGAGGAGGCAGACAGTGTGACTAAGGTCTGCTAAGCGTAGTTGTAGAATAATGGTACAGGTTCGCTTTGCAGATGATAAACAAAAACAAATATGCCTCGTTAACATTAATATACTCGGACTGTTATCCTTATTTTTGTTGTGATTATCTCAGCGTTTCGTCTATTGTGCTCTCCAGCCACCATCATGTGCTTATGGATTTCCGTGTATGCTCCGTGAAATTTCGAACTGAACCCTTTATTTAATCTCTATGGTCAGATCCGATCACCCATAGAAATATTTCGTCTACTTATTACTTATTAATGCTCAATTATGGCTCGTCCTCTTTCTAGTGTAATTACACATTGCCAAGGCCCAGGGATTGAAATCACAGACAAAACGAAGATGAGTACAATAGTCCTAATATAAATAGGAATAACTTGTCATTCTAGAAATTTAGAAGAGGACTAATGTACATGAGAAGATTTTGAAGCAGATATTAGCTAGCTATCCTAGCAGAAAAGCATACTCGGAAACCAGCAGCCAGGCATCACAGTATAGATTTGTACTCCATTATCATTATGTTCGTGTGTTTCCCTTACAACAAGAACAACTAACAACAACATCAACAACAACAACAATAATAATAATAGTCATAATCTCTTCACTATGAAATTTCAGGCAAATATTATACATAATAATGTGAATCCAAAATGCAGGTTTTGTGATAAATACCAAGAAACAATAGACCATCTCATCTCAGGATATTCTGTACTTGCTCCAAATGAATATAAAAATCGTCACCATAGAGTAGGGCAATATTTACACTGGACAATCTGTAAGCACTATAGAAAATATGTAAACAAATCACCCAGCACCGGTTACAGAAATAGAAGATGTCATCATTCTTTGGGATTACA
The DNA here is from genome assembly GCA_037127315.1 of Ascarosepion bandense. Classification (NCBI taxonomy): domain Eukaryota; kingdom Metazoa; phylum Mollusca; class Cephalopoda; order Sepiida; family Sepiidae; genus Ascarosepion; species Ascarosepion bandense. Next base: position 997,014 of record JBBBDQ010001158.1, read on the forward strand.
CTAACAGAAAAATTAAAGCAAATAAGCCGGACATTATTGTTAAAAGCCAAAGAGAAAAAAACTTGCCTACTCATTGATATGGCTTGTCCAGCGGATTGTAACGTAGTAAAAAAGGATTTTAAAAAATCTGTCAAAATATAGATACCAAGAAATTGAAACAGAAAAAGTCTGGAAATTCAAAACAAGAATCGTACCAGTGATAGTAGGTTCACTTGAAATGATAAAAAATGGAGCGAAACAACACATTGAAAGAATCTCTGGAGACCCCAGCTGACAAGATATACAAAAATTGTCTTGTTAAGTACAGGCCACACCTTAAGGAGAAACTTGTTTTTGTAACGCTAGGGATGTTAGAGAGATATGAAAAAATATGAAATGGAGTCACAACACAGCACTACCTGACTTAGGTCTTCCTGCAGACTTGGTAGGTAGTGCGACCATAGCAGAAATGGAATTATAATGAAACGTGAAATAATAATAATAATAACTTAATATAGCGATAACATTTTCACGGTTTTCGCATTTATTTTTTGATGAGTCTTCTTTCTATAATTGATGATTTAATAAGCTCCTTGTGAGTTTGACAGCTATTTTATAGCCCGTAGAAAATCCCCTTTTGTATCGTTAAATATTTAAGCTGTAATTAAATATTACAAAATCAATCATAAGTATAAATGCAGATCATAATTGAAGAAAATGAACACAAACAAAAAAAATATTTGAAATTGACAATTATTTACATTTCACTAAAGCCAACGTAAAATACTTTTTTTAAAAATCTTTTTGCCCCAAGCAAGGCAGTACCGCCACTGATATGCAGGGGGCTGCATAAGAGTAAAAATTTAGGACAGTAGAAAAGTGAAAAGAAATACGAACCAGTTACAGAGGGTGTCAGAGAAAGGGCAAGAGAAGGATGGAAACACAGGTGTGAAGACAGTTGCGAAGGTAGAGTGAAAGAAAAAGAACAAAATATACAGGGGATGTAGAAAGAACTGTAGTCAATTGAGTAAGAGATGGGTATTGACATTGCATTTTAATTCCTGGAGGTTGTAGCCGTCAGAAAAGCAAGTATATGGAAGGGAGTTCCACAGGCGGGATGTGCGAGAAAGGTAGCTGATGAAGTAGAATTGTCGGCTGCATTTCGTGATCTAACTGTAAATGGATAGAACCTTGTTGCAAGTCTGGTTGCATGAGTAAATTCTTGTGGAAGGCCACCAGTGACTTAAGTTCGTCGGAGAAGAAGCAATGAAAATATTTGTAGAATAGACAGAAGAAAGCCACATCCCGCTGGCGAGAAAGTGGCTGGAGTCGAGCTGCCATGTCGGGACCTATGACATTACAGATACTCGTTAGGAGCCTATCGAGAACACTGAGATGAACAGCAGGGGCGCCTGAACATACATGACAGCAGTATTCTTGCACGCGAATGTAATATCATATTCTTCACTTTCTCTTTTTTCCTTACTTTCTTCTTTTCTCTCATTCCTTTTTTTTTTCTTTCTTTCGCTGAAACAAAACAGGACATCTAATATGCCTTTTCCACCTTTCTTCAGGATAGAAATTAAAAATCCCTCTTTTTAAGAGACATTGGCGCTAACTAAAGTGCAAAAACAACAATATTACCACTACTACTACAGCTAATGGATGGATTCAGGCGGAAAAAACATCCTGGATCGATATAGTGACCCAACCTTCTTAGCAGTAGATTCTGCTATGGATTCAATATAGTGGTTCCATTTGAGGTCTGAGGACAGGGTAAGTCCGAGGAGGCGTAGTGTATTGTTCTCCGGGAGAATCGCTTGGTCCATGCTTATGGGAGGCAGGAGAGGTTGCCTGTAATGGTTGACAGACAACAGCTTGGTCTTAGACGAATTGAAGTTGACAAGCCACTTCTTGCCCCAGTTAACCACAGAGTGTAGATCCCGTTCAATGTCAGCAGCGAGATTATGCCTGTCCGCCACGACATGTTTCTTACTGGTGCGGGTGTATATTGTAGTGTCATCTGCGTAGATGCCTACTTGGGACTTGATCTCATCTGGGAGGTCGTTGATGAAAATAAGGAAGAGCGTCGGGCCCAGGATAGAGCCCTGTGGGACACCAGCATTCGTGCAGGAAAGAAAATTAACAGCAATACTTTTTGAATACAAAACTAGAAGAAAGCAATGGCAACCTACTGCGGGATAATATTATCCTGCAGTAGGTTGCCATTGCTTTCTGCGTTAGACTTGTTGCCAACCAAGACTATAGAACCTAGTCTGTCCTGTTATTTGACCCATAGCTGGAGGGAAGAAACGGATTAATACCTTTCCCAAGAGTATTTGTGCGTATATGACTGCAACGAATTCGACAGGAATTCGAACTCGGCTCTCCGATTTCTCGTTCCGAGTCGATATCCACTGGACCACAACGCACAGTTTTCAGTACAAAAAAAAAAACACACACACACACACACACACACACACACACACACACACACACACACACACACACACAAAAAAAAAAAAAATAGTTACATACCATCACTGACAATCAGACCTCAAACTACCACCAGTCACGATTAACGGGTGTCTTCTTGAAAAGGCACCGTGTCTTGAGAGAATTTTGTGCCTTAAACTCAAACCGGACCTCAGGTGGAACTCATATACGATCGATCTCTAAAGATGCAGATAAAATGATCAGTTCCCTGTACTATTCCTGTAAGTACCTTTCTCCTACTCATCGAATCCTCTACATTTATAAGCGCTAGATCAGGTCGTTATTAAAGTACTGTTGCCATATTTGGCGGTCCTGAGAGAATTCAAAAGCGTCTCCCTGTCTTGGAGAATAATCATTTTTCACTTACCAGCCTCTAATTCGCTGGTGGGATGCGGTGAGTCTCTTACTGTTCTATAGATTTTACCATGAAAGTGCTTGGACAAACTACATTCCTTGGTTCCGTCAGGTGTAACCTCGTAACCTCAGCAACTAGGACCGGCCATGCCACTTAAATTGTAGCAAAGTACACACATTCCCTATCTATTCCATCGGCTAAAAATACGTTCCACGCGAACAGCTTCTTCCTAGGAACCACTATAAGAGAATGTTTCTCCGATCACTACTATCTTAACCTGAACAATTAAACCGTTATCTGGTTTCTTGATTCATGTTCTTTTATTGTTCTGTCTCTTAATAGCATTTGTCTCTTATTCTTTAACACTCAATACCCACTTACTTTGTTGCCTTCCTTTATAGTTACTCTTAAATAAAGTCCGATAATCATATCAATATATTTCTGTAGCCACAGAAATATATATTCGGTCAAAAGCAGGAACATAGACAGTAACAAGCAGAAGTATATTTACCTCAAAGGTAGCGGTTTCTAGGAAGTATAAACAATGACAAACAGAAATACAATTTCGGTCAAAAACAGGAATGAAGGCAGTGAAAAAAAAAGTGTGCTTACGTTAAAGGAACGTAAGTGAACCAACAGAAATATGATTTGGCGTCAGAAACAATGGTAATCAAAATTGTGTTTGCGTCAGTTTAGCCGTTTTCTAGGTCAGAAAATATAAACAATGGAACGATATAAATGTGATGACGTCAAAACGAAGCTAGCCCAAATGCAATAGTTGGCAAAATTAAGCGGAATTCGTCATATTTCAGGTTATATAAGATCGTTTTTTTTTTTCAGGCCAAGAACAGAACAGCCAGAGGATTCAGAGAGAATGCAAGGAAGACAAAAACCAACGAATTAACTCCTTCGTATATGCGATACTCCTTCTGACTACCACTCCCACCCAACCATCAAAGAAGTGAATAAAAATATAAGATTATATTTTTTATATGCCCGTTAATCTGTGTTGTTGTTTACCCGTCAAAACGATTGTTCCACTACTAGCAGCATATACCATACACAATTTGGTATATGACAATTACTTTGAATTTTATATTCAGTCAGTTAGGTGCCATACGTGATACACGCTTGGGCGATCATGTCTCGAAAGAGACATGACTGACTGGGCAGAAGATTATCCCGCAGTAGGTTGCCATTATTTTCTGCGGTAGACTGGTTGCCGACCAAGGCTATAGAACCCAGTCTGTCCTGCTATTTAACCCATAGCTGGAGAGAAGATTAATACCTTTGGATTAATACCTTTCCCAAGGGTATTTGCGCGTAAGTGAATACAATGGATTCAACTGGAATTCGAACTCGGCTCCTCGATTTGTCGTTCCGAGCCGATATCCACTGTTCCACAACGCACATTGCTGAAAACAGACATTAACAAGATAATTTTTATGAGTAGATTTACTTTTTAGTTCATTATCATTCAGTAGAGTTAAATTTATATAATTATTAGTCGGATTTAATATAATATCGATGAAAAGTAATAGGTGTTTTTGTTTAATAATTAAATTCTCTTGTACGTTCAATGTTGTTTACTATACTTATAAGATTATGTAATGTTTAAATCTATTACGAATAGTGAGTTCGATCCTCACTGGGTACCCCATACATTGAGCCACATCGATGTTATGCTTAGTAAATAACTATAAAACCAGAAAATATTGTTTAATTGTGATCACTTATTAAAGCATCGTCCATATATGTGAAATATTTTTATTGTTTAAGTAAAATATTTTCGAAAGGACCATTCTCAAGAAAATCTAAGTAGATAATCTAAACCTAAACCAACGCTAACAGACTGCTAAGAAGATTGGGTCACTATGTCGATCCAGGATGTTTTTTCCACCTGAATCCATCCTGCATATATACAAGTCAACCATCCGTCCGTGCATGGAGTACTGCTGCCATTTATGGTCAGGTGCCCCTGCCGTTCTCCTCAGTGTTCTTGACAAGCTCCAAAAGAGAGTCTGTAATGTGATAGGTACTGATCTGGCGACTCGACTGCAGCCACTTTCCCATCGTCGAAATGTGGCCTCCCTCTGTCTCTTCTATAAATACTTTCATGGCTTCTGCTCAGATGAGCTTAAGTCACTGATACCTCCTCAACAGGTGTTTACTCGTGCAACCAGACTGGCAACTGGGTCCCACCCATTCACAGTCAGTTTAGCCAAATGCAGACGACAATTCTACTCCTGCAGCTTCCTCTCTCGCACTTCCCGCCTGTGGAACTCACTCCCGTATTCTTGCTTTCCTGACGGCTACAACCTCCAGAAATTTAAATGCAAAGTCAATACTTATCTACTAACCACTGGACTCTAGCTCTCTCCCCTCCCCTATATAACCTTCCCTTTCTCTCCGCCTATGTATCTGTCATTGCACCTGCTTTCTCAGCTTTCTATTGTTCCTTTCTAACTAGCTTTTACTCCTCACTCTTTTCTAATTAATCTTTTTACATTTATGTAACTCCCTGCACATCAGTGGCGTTTCTGCCTTGCTCGGGGTGAAATGATTAAAAAAAAAAAATCTAAATCCAAACCAACGCTAATCCTCAATCCAGAATTCTGATGATAAAAATCGTTGTCAAAATTGAATTAACATTGTTTCATTTTGAACAAAAATATTTTCATATTTGAATTATTTGTATTTGAGATTTTCTAGAAGTACTTTTGAAAGGTTTCAAACACTTTTTACAAGTTAGTATGTCAGTTCATTGCCATACGTTATACACCCTTACGAAATATATATACCTATACGAGCCAATAACCACAGCACCACAACGCACATCAGTTTTTAGAAAAGTATTCGTATAAATATATTGATATAAATTCGGATAAGCATCAGGATGCAAATCGAAGTGCCGAGCTCGAATTCCAGTTGAATTCGTTGCATTCACTAATGCGAAAATAACCTTGAGAAAGGTATTAATCCATTTCTTCTCTCTCAAACTTTGGGTTGAATAGTAGCACAAATTGGATTCGTTAGCCTTGATTGGCAACCATTGTACCGCAGAAAAAAATGGCAAAATTTTCTGCCACGTCAATAATGAATCGAAAGACATATGATCGTCCAAGTGTATATCACGCATGGTATTTAACTGACTGACTGATTCGATTAAAAGGATTTGACATTTTAAATAACCACTAGTTCATCATTCATATTTATCACCATTCCATATTCAATTATGGAATGTTTAATATCAGAAATGTTCCCTGTTTAAGATATTGTGTTAATGATATTTAAGATGGCCTTCGATTATCTTTCGGGAGAAGTTTAAATTCATGATGTGTCGCATTAGAATGCCGCCTTGTCTATTTTGTGTAGACTATAAAAACTTGGAATTTTAGGATGGTATTCAGTTATGGTCATCAGCAAAAAAAAAAAAAAAAAAAGACAAAAAAACAACCTAAAATGCCAACTGCAGATCGGAGAAAGTGAAATAAAACAAAACGTTTAAGTACCTGGGAGGCGTTCTGAAAGGCATTGAGATCTGAAAACGCATTGGCATGGCCAAAGACGCATTTCAGAAGGCTAACTGGAGTACTAAGAGACAGGAAAATATCATCTGAACTTATTTATAAATGGTAATTTGTCTCTGTGTGTGTGAATGGTTGGGTGTGTGGGTCCGTTACCTATAGACTCCGAAATGGCTGAACCGATTTTCTTGAAAATTTACACAGTTGTACCAAGAGCGTCAGCGAGTGTTTTTAGGTAGGTTTTGTGTCGAGGTACCCCCGAGAAATATCGAAAATCGATAATCGAAAAAATCGGGTTATAGAAGGAGTGGTCCGATTTTAATCAAATTTGATACACTCATAGACAAAGACATAAGAAACGATATTCAGAAGTTTCAAGGTTGCAGTTCTTACAATAGTGCAGAAAATCGATAATATATATATATATATATATAAAAGGCAAGATGTTTGTATGTGTGTCTGTTTATCTGCCTGTATGTCTATTTTTTTTTCAGCCCTTTTATTTTCGTTTTTGCTTCGGGTTTGGCTCTAAGTAGGCATAATTGTAGTTCTTAGTCTCAGCCATGATACCATTTACTCAGAGGACTTATTTAGCCTTCAAAATTCAGTTTACGACGAAAAAATCTTATTTGATATCAATACCAGGAAATCAAAATTTGACTTACATCTGTTCATTTTTCTTTCAGTCTACGGTTTCGCTTTAACTGGAAACAACTATTGATTTTTAGCCTTCGGGTCAACGTCCAAAGAGTCTGAGCTCCAGGACCATGGATTAGTTTTAAAGCTTTCATTACACCCGAGCAATGCCGGGCTATACTGCTAGTTGGAAATAAAGAAATGAGTGCCGGACGACTATGTGACTTTGCATCCCGATGTTTACCCGAATTTATATGAATATATGTATTTTCTAAAAACGGATGTGCATTGTCGTTCTGTGGATATCGGCTTGGGGCGAGAAATCAGGGAGCCGAGTTGGAATTACAGTTGGATTTCTTGCATTCGCTTACGAGCAAATACCCTTGGGATAATACCCTTAATCCGTCTCTTCCCTCAAGTTATGGGTTAAATAACAGGACAGATTGGGTTCTATAGTCTTGACAGTGAATTTTGAGAGATCTCCTCAAGGATGAACGAGGCAACAGAAAAGCGGTTCTACAAAAGAATGCTGAGGATACGGTGAACTGAACACGTGAACAACGATGAGGGTTTGGAGAGAATGAAAACGAGAAAACTCGTACTTAACACCAGGAAGAAACGGCTCTGAGTCCTGGAACACGCAATGATGAAGGAGTGCCTGGAGAATGGTCAGAAAGAAAGAAAGAAAGAAAGAAAGAAAGACAGAGGAAAGCAGTGTGACATATTTGATAGACTAAATGGATGGAAGTGCGAATTTTGGAAGAGATACCAAGATTAAAATTATTGAAAGCGATAAGAGACATGTCGAAATGGAAGGCCATGATCGCCTACATCCTGAATGGCCAATGCACACGAAGAAGATTCAGTTAATGATTTGTCCGTATTATAATCCAACATTCTCATATTTTTTTAAAAAAAATTATCCTTTTTAAAATCATTCTGTGTTTAGACTATTTTCACAAACATTTGCAGCATAACAACCCAAATCTGAAGCAGTCATTTATACTAAAGACTGTAATGCCAAAAGAAATAGTTGCGTGAAGCTTTCCCGAATTTAAATAAAATAATATGTGCGTTGTGGCGCAGTGGATATCGACTCGGAACGAGAAATCGGAGAGCAGAGTTCGAATTCCAGTTGAATTCCTTGCATTCACTTCCGCGCAAATACCCTAGGGAAAGGTATTAATCCGCCCATTCCTTCCAGATTGGGTTCTATAGCCTTGGTCGGTAACCAGTCTACCGCAGAAAGCAATGGCAACCTACGGCGGGATAATTTTCTGCCCAGTCAGTCATGTCTCGAAAAAGACATGATCGCTCAAGCGTGTATCACGTATAGCGCTTAACTGACTGAATATGTGCACACAAAAGGGACTGAAAGAGTGCAGTCTTAAAAAAAACTTATTAAGTTGAATATGTATTGGAAGTGATTAAATTTTGAGTCTTAAACTGTATATTTACTTTCAAGTTTATTCATCCCGTCACATTTCTAAGCTAAAACAATACCATAACAATGTAGGAATATTAAAAAAACAAAAAAAAAAACAATGAGCGATGAAGCAAAAACGCTGATCTGAATTAAGTCGGTTAGGTTGTAAATCTAAAGATACTAGATGACAAAATTTAAAGTAGAAATTAAGTGATTAAGCTTCTTCAGCGTTTCACTCGATGTTATTATAACGACACACACACACATACATATATATAGGGCGGGATGGAAAAATTGTCGTTTAAATTACGCAAAAATAAAAATAACATTCACATTTCATTTTAATAGATATATTTACCAAAATCCCCCACCAAAAAACATTTTGAAATACTATAGAGTATATTTATTCAATACAATCGCCATTGTCTTTAACCACAGCATCGAGACGACTTCGGAAATGCCTGTAACTCATCTAGTCTCCTTGTTTAAGTTTGTGAATGCTACCATAATCCTTGTCTTCTGTCCATCTTTAGTGTTACAATGTGTCACTAGTTATTACGCGAAACACCTTCGTAATCGCCATAGATTCATCCAACTCTTTACCAATCCTATACACTGCCCTCAGATTCACTCTAAAATTTTCATATTAGAGCTTCCGACACGAATATGGTATTTACCCTACTCCCACTGGAGCGAGATGCGACACAAGGTCATTTTTTAGGTGGGGACGCAACCGCGTACGGTCGGGTTCAGGGACAAAATTCCCCAGTCCCCTCAACCGCCGGTTGAGCAAGCCTCGGTGACTAGCACCTTGTCCACCCCTCTGCTCCAATGGGGTGGAGTGGCCGCGGGACACTGTTCCCCGAGACCAAGCATCTATTCAGTGTCATTTTTCACAGCTGCGACCCTGCCCTCGCGGACGGCACCACAACTGAGCCGCACTCTGTCTTCGAGGACAGAGAGGCAACTGAGAGATGATTCGTACCCACCCGACACAAAAATGTGGCAGATAAATATCCGACACGAATATCGAGCAGTACAGCAGGCCGTTTCTAAATTACTGGCGTAGTGAACTGTGTCAACGAGCTATTTCTCACAGACAGTGCCCAGCTGACCCTACTTTACTAAACGGTCGGCAAAATCAAAACTAAACAACGCGCATGCAGAAATTTAAAATATATGGTGACAATTTAAGATTGTAATCTATCTAAATATCTATCTATCTATCTATCTATATATATATATATATATATATATATATATATAGAGAGAGAGAGAGAGAGAGGGGGGGAAAGGGAGAGAGAGGGGAGGAGGAGAAAAAGAGAAAGCGATAATCTATAACATCTTAATCTCTTTTTTAATGAAAATTGTAGTTGAATATGAAAATAAGATTAGAAAAAAGACAGGTAAGAAGAAATTACAAGAAATTCAATTACTCTAGCTTACACTGTTTTGCCCCAAGAAAAATTAAAATAGTTCGAAGTCTACGTACACGTGATTTTTTTTTTTTTCATTTCATTTCAATATATCTTATATGGTATCTAAACAAGGCTTTGGGAACTGTTATTACGTCCTATTTCCTAACTTCCTCAATTTTTGTTACCTGTGTAAATGTTTTGATTTTATTGGAAGTGAAAAGAGATCAGTGTGTATCACGCCACAAAACTGCTTTAACATTAAATTATTATGATCGCTATTGACACTTGCTTTTCTATATTATACGCCGGATATTTGGTTACCCCTTTTCCTTCTTTTAATAGATGTTTCTCAATGATATCGTGACAATGTGAAATTCATAGATAATAGAAGTTTATAAGTGCCGAGAAAGGAATATTATTCTCGGATCTGCTGTCTATTAAGCTAAATGGAATTTTTATGCTTTCTGCGGGTGGAAGAACGAGATAAAACGGTTAGAGAAGTCGAGGACAGCGGCACTGTACAAAAGGGAAAGATATTCAGAGAATCAACAGCAAAACAATATAATGCAAAAAGGGAGGAAGATACAAAGAGCGAAAGGGGGCGGAAGTCTTCTTCTTTCATGTACCTTGTCCCTTCAGGACATAGGCGA
>JBBBDQ010001158.1:1012500-1015000 GCA_037127315.1 Ascarosepion bandense
GCTCTCTAGGTATGAATTTACACGCGCTACTAGATTAGAAACTAGGTCCCACCCTTTTACAGTTAAACCGAATCAAATGTAAAAACAATTTCTACTCTAATTGCTTCTTTTCTTGCACTTCCCGCCTGTGGAATTCCCTTCCATATACTTGTTTTCCCGACAGCTAAAATCTCCAGGAATTTAAATGTAAGTTCAATAGACATCTACTATCTCACTAACTCGTATCCACCGGTATTCTCATCCGTCTATTACACTCCTCCTGGCATATAACTATAACTAACCCCCCCCTTTCTCATGACTTTCACTTATGTAACCCTCCTGCTCAACAGTGGCAATAAAACTGCCTTGCTTGGTGTGCAATGATTATTTAAAAACAAATTGTCATACAAAATACTTCCATTATTTTAAAATACATTTTAAAGATTAAAATAACAAATACTAATTTAATAAACATACAATATTTTTTTGTATTTATTCTTTCAGATTTTATATTTACAAGTATTTAGTTTGACCTGCGTTAACGAGAAAATTAAAATAAGCATAAGACAAAACGCTTCAAATCTCGAATTTAGCTTTAGAAAGAAATATTTAGTCATGACAAGTTGTATTCATCTTGCTCAAGAATAGGAAATCCTTTCAATTTATTTATCTCTGTTAAAAAGCAAAACAGAAACTTTCTTTTAAATATTGTTTTTCACGAAGTCTTATAAAATAAAATAAAATTGAAAAAAAATATTAAACCGTGAAGTAGAGTTTTTCTCAAAGTCTTTTTCCGGACAAATCAGCTCATTAAAATGTTATCAATTACTTTGAGAAATTGAACGAAACTTTTCACTCATTTACAGTGTTTAATTAGGCTGGGCTCTTGTATAAACCCTGTTTTATTAATTTGAGTTTTTCTTAATGTGTTGTTATGTTTTCCACGTGACAGTTTATTTTTTCCGAGTCGTTGTTGGATTTTAGTGCATGTTTATGTTTGTAGGCCTTACTTGTGTTTTTATTATTTATTTATTTATTTATTTATTTATTTATTTATTCATTTTATTTTATTGCTCGTTTATTGGTTGCTCTATTATATTCCTTTAAGTCGTGATTGGGTGTTTGTAAAAAATAAGAATAATAATCAACCAATCACAAACAAGGCCACTCCCACGAAATCACACCATATTTTATATAAACATGAAAGAACCAGGACCTAACGGCAAACAGTTCTGACGAGTGAGGACAGCATAACGGTGTCTTCACCAAGCCTCGAAGTCTGCATGAATCTGCTCCGTGAAAGAGACAAACATTTTGTACTTATCAACGCTCTATCTATACCACGATATTAAGCACTTTCCAATAAAAAAGCCCTGCTTGCCAAAATACACCTTACCAGTAAAACCACAGAGAAACCACATTGGCGCTAAATATTATCACAATTAAACTATATATATATATATATATATATATATATATATATAAAGATATATGTGTGTGAATACACTAATTAAAGAACAGTTAGGAAAATATGTACTTAATCTGACATGGTTCAATTTTTACAAGCTTCTTCAAAGATTTTAAACCTGAATAATATGTACTTAATCTAACATGGTTCAATTTTTATAAGCTTCTTCAAAGATTTTAAACATGAATAATTTTAATTTTTTCAAATTTAAAAAAATTAACTTTTAAATTTTTAAATGTAATTTAAATGTAACTTTTTAAATTTAAATAAGATTTTTTAATATTAAAAGTTCAATTTTTTATAATTTAAAAACAATCTTTAATAAAAAAAACAATCTTTTAATTGAAAAGATTTATTTGGGAAAGGTATAAATCCGTCTCTTTCCTATCCAGAAAAACAGATTGGGTTGTATATCTTTGGTTGGCAACCAGTCTACCAGTAAAATCAACTTTCTGAGGGACAATTCAGTTAGTCATGTCTCTTTCGAGATATGATAGCTTAAGCGTGTATAACATAAGGTGCTTAACTAACTGAATGTATTAAACAGTGTTTATGTTAGTCAAAAATAGAAACATTTAACATCTAAACATTTATTCATCAGATTACGGAGAATTATATAATTTTACGAAAAAAATAAACAATAAAATTTTAAATATCACTTTTAATTTTTTTTTTTTTTGTAGCGGAATATATTTTTGCTTACAAAAAATTTCGAAATGCCTGAAAAAGTCTTAGTAAGTGTGCGGAAGATCGATGGAATATAGTGGGTGTGTCAATGTCACGTATCCAAAGTCGTGAGCTTGTGAGGTGTTGTGGATCTTCGTCGCCAATTTGTTGTGGAGTTGTTGTGGTGAAACTTGCCACAAAGTTATAGTGACCAGTTTGGTCGGAAGTAAGACACCGAACACAGGAGGTAGGTTCAAAACAGTATAACAAGAACAATGTTCATGTAAGTGTTAATAATAAGTAAATGAAAATAAGTTAGTCCGAACGGTACAGTTACGCTGCTTATTGCCTGACTACTACTTGGCTTTAACTGCGTAGTAGCTGTCG
>JBBBDQ010001158.1:1680000-1737500 GCA_037127315.1 Ascarosepion bandense
GAAAACAAAATTTGACTTACATCAATTCATTTTTCTTTCAGTCTACTGTTTCGCTTTAACTGGAAACAACTATTGCTTTTTAGTCTTTCGTGCCAACGTCCAAAGAGTCTGAGCTCCAGGACCATGGATTAGTTTTAAAGCTTTCATTACACCCGAGCAACTCCGGTCTATACTGCTAGTATATATATATATATATATATATATATATATATATATATATATATTTCGTGCGATTGGTAAATTGTCGCAGTTCATATATATATATATATATATATATATATATATATATATAAAAAGGCACACACATATATTTTTAACGCTTACAGAGATCACTCATGATTTATAGGCCATCCGTTCTGAGTGGACCTGTTTTAAAGTGGCTGATACTCCTGCAGCTTTTTCAATGACGTTATGGCTATTTATGTATGCAATGAATCATTTAAATAAAGAATAGTAGCATTTGAGGCGTAATATCCGAGTGTCATTCGAATAATAGTCTTAAGTTCTTCGCCGATTATTGCAATGCAAAACCCTCTTCTCTGTGTTGCAAGTTCTGTCTTGTCTCTCATTGTAGCTATTGTACTGTTCTGTTTATACCCGTTTAGCACAAGATATTCTGCTGAATAATACCGCAGTTCACTTTCTCTGCGTACCGTATCCACCTCAGAGATACAACAGGGCTTTAGTAATAGTTTCTTGGAGAATGCGAATAATTTGAACTCTTTAAGAGCTTGAACGATGCCAGTATTTTTGTTTTTAAAAACAAAAATATAATTACAATCTATTAACTCACCAAAGTAAACATTATCTTAACAATCCAAAATATGGACTCTAGTTAAGTAATTTTGAACGGGAGGCTAGGCCAAAAAGTTAATCAATCAATTATCAATCCCCAGTGTATATAGATGTCACACTGATTATAAACGATATTTTGATTTCTAGCAGGGCGCTTAGTTACTGTATTATGACAGACAAATATCGACCCTTCGTAAATGATATTCTTCTTTTACGGTACAATGCTTGTCATATCATTATATACGTAATATTCTTATATCAATAGTCAAAGTCTAATATTTCCGTTCGTCTACAATTACTAGAATGACTAACTTCAGAATCTGTCAAGTGCATAAATGAAAATATCGGAGTAGTTTTACAAAAGACGACGCAAATGTGACACAGGAAGCCACAATCGCATTGCAATAACGAAATATATCTTTCAATGCATAAACAAAGTAATAAGAAACAGGAAAAATAAGGAAAATAGTACTAAACTTCTATATAATATCAGTCTTCGTACATGGCAGTAAATGTGGGTACTCCAAATTTTTGATCTTGTGCCACCACTCCCTCAGTGACAATAGCCTGTGACACAACCATTGATGAACAGTCCGTCTATCTAATTTCACACACGAGGTTTGCGTCTTTTTAATGTTCAGTTGAATAATTACTTTTAAAATAAAATTAAATTACATGTAAAAATTCATTTTGATAGTTATAAATGAAGAACACCTTGACTGACTTAAAATTGATTCCAGGAATTAAGGGAACGCCGGAATTATTTTAAAAATATCAGTTGTATGAACACACAACAGACTATCTTCTTGAATAGAAACCTAAAATTCGAAAGTACCCGATATAGAAAAAATGAAGCAAAAACGAACTTTGCTGAATTAACCGCCTATATTAAACAATTAGAGAGAAAGAACGTTTCGATGTTATTGAACCAAATATTTCTGAAAAGAAAATACTCATAAGCATACAGGTAATAATTCGGTGTCGTGTAAAGTGAGACCAGACCGACAGCGTACCTAAGTCTCACCCTTTAACTGTTGAATTAGTTAATGCGACAGACTCTTCTACTCTAATTGCTTCTTTTTTTTTTAATCCACACCCGTGGAACTCTCTACCATTTAGTTCATGTCTGATAGCTACAACCGTAAAAATTTCAAATGCAATGCCAAATGCCATCTTCAATATCCAGGAATACTATATTGGTATCCTTTCTTCAACACTCTCTTTCTGCTCTCAATTTCGCCCTGTAACCTCCTTCCTACTAGTGTCGGTCCAACCTTGCTTGATGTTATATGATTTACATATATATATATATATATTGATGCGAATTAATAAATATACATATGAGGGCGCACATATGTATAGTATTCTTGTTCAAGTGCTAATAAAACATTGTATGAACAGAGCTGTATTATATATATATATATATATATATATATATATATATTGTCCTACGCCTTAGGCAGGACTCGAATTTCAAGTGTTATGTAATCATTAGGTACATATTTGAAATATGCACCTGATGATTGCATAAACCATGAAGCTCTGATTTGTGCCATAGACGTAGGACAGTAAATACATGTGGTAAAATGGTTAAACTGTCGTCATTTCAATTTTTATTTCGCGATTGTGCGCTGTTTTTTTTTTTTTGTTTTTTTGTTTTTTTTCATTTTGCCAACTGCACACTCTAGTCGTGGCAGTTGGGCAACTCTGTGGGAAAAACACCATGCCGCAATTCACTCGGCAAGAAATTTGGAAACATAATACTGTACTTTTTGACATTCACGCCGGAATATGTAATAAGAATATTCAAAGTGTTTGAGTGTCAAGCTGAAGACAGTGCAAATGAGTGGGAAAGATTTGCATGTGTTTAATGGTGATTCCGAAGGTGTTTGGTGTAATCGTGAAAGATATCGTTGTTATGTCTTCAATGATCTTCCTATACCACCTCATAATCAATACGGAGGCTTTCATCATGTACCTTGAGAAGAAAGTGCTGTCATGTGTCAAGACAGTGGCTGCTGGAAAACCCAATGTCCAGTAACAGGATTCCGCATGAATTGTTGTGTGTGGACGCAGTTGAACAAGAAACAAACAAAACTCCTTTCAAAATCAAAGATTAACTGAAGGCAAGGATTATGGCAGCAATCCTCAACTTAAACAAACTAGGAGACCACCACAAAAGAGATGCAGAAGATACACAGGGTTTGTTAGATGAATTGTCGTCGAAATTATGCAAAAATGAAAATAACACTAACTTTTCATTTTAGCATATATATTTTCTAAACTTAAACAAAAGATATCTTGAAATACGGAAGAGTAAATTTATTCAGTAAAATCGTCATCGGCTTCAACCACGGTGTTTGTAGATAGATAGATAGATAGATAGATAGATAGTTAGATAGATAGATAGATAGATAGATAGATAGATAGATAGATAGATAGTAGAATTTCTTAGTGAGGTATGCTATGATTGTGATATGAACTCATCGATATAGATATGTATAATAATAGAGAAGAATTGAGATAGAATGATATGAACTGATTTAAATACATACAATATATAGCTAGCTAGCTAGCTAGATAGATAGATGAACAACCTGTAGATATGGATATATAGATAAGAAATTAGTTTTCGAAATATGAATTTACACTGTTAATTTAATGTGACATTTAATATGCATGCACCTGTATTCACCAGAAACATTTTTTTCTATATGAAGTGAAATATTTGTATGAATATTAGAATATAAACATGATAAAAGACTCATTGAATGTTATTCATAGGCTTTTTACATTAAGGCATTAAGAAAACACCTACCTCACACACACACACACACACACACACACACACACACACACACACACACACACATACATATATATATATATATATATATGATTGAGCAACCATTTATATATTTTTATTCTTTTAAATATGATTACGAATTTCTTACATTAATACTGTTGCTATTGTTGACTACTTCCTTTCCCATTCCATATTGTGGACATTTTTTCTGCTTTCTCTGATGACGAACGTTTATTTCGTGGCCGCTTTCAATAATACCTTGCCAATGGGTTGACACGAAGAGTCTCACCCAAGAAATCTGTGACAGAGTTTCATTTCTGATGGCACGCCGGAGTTCTTCAACAGAGATCTTTACTTCAATTGAAGGATCAAAAGAACACTGCGAGGCAGCCTCACTCTAATCAGTGGACATTGAGACGGTAGCATTTCAACAGAAATGCGAATTTGGAACTTTATCTCAAAAGAACATAATCAATATATATATGTGTGTGTGTGTGTGTGTGTGTGTGTGTGTGTGTAAAAACAAGTATTTGGAAATATATATGAAATAAATGTGCAATTAAGAAAACTTAAGCAGAAATTTTTTCTCAGTACGCATCCAATATATCAGTATGGCGCCTCGGATTTAATGTCTATTAAACAGATACCTAAGACTTCCATTTTAAAACTTAGCGAAAATATTTTATTTGAATCGGTACATTTTCTTATAAGTTCGTTCACGAATGTACAATAAAGAAAATCACTGTGTCTCAGTGCGTTCATATCTATCTATCTATCTATCTATCTATCTATAATAGTTTTTTTCTGTCAGTTTAATTCATATTGTTTCTGTCATTCTATTGCTGTCTATTCTTATCTCTGTAAATCTTTTAATATTGATCACAACCTTTTCATATATATATATATATATATATATATGTCTTAAAATAATGTCCCTTTGAGAATGTACGATATGGGTTAAGGTTAGATATTTTTGTCTTTATTCATATTGTTCTTGGGCACCTCGACATAGTTTGATAGTTAGCAAGCTTGCCACACTAGACTCATGATGATTAAGGAAAGACTTCGATTCACACAGGGTGCTCCATACATTCAATATCGTGCTACATATAAGCTGCTGTAGAAAATCCCCATTTATATTGTTCTTTTACAAATATACACTATCTGAAATATTTAAACACACACACACACACACACACACACACACACACACACACACACACACATATATATATATATATATATATATATATCTGTTTAATGACAAGGAATAAAAACTTTAGTTTCTCTTTAAAAAAAGACAGTATATTGGAATGTTGCCTGAGGCTGGATTCCTTGGTCAAATAAGTAATAAAACAACAGAAGTGTATTTTAATTGTGAGTGCGCGTATATGTAGGAAGGCTTGCTTGTTTAAATGTATGCACTGCAAACTAATTAAAGTGAAAAAAAACTGTAAGTGTTTATCAACACTCTATCTCTACCTCGATATCGAGCACTTTATGACAAAAACCTGCTGGCGAAAATCATTTTATTATGAAAACCACTGAAAATCAAAAAACTTGGCACTAAATGTTATCACAACTCAGCAATATATATATATATATACACACACACACACACACACACACACACACATATATATATATATATATATATATATATATATATATATATATACTATGCCCACACACCGATTGAGCACTATGGAAGAATGGTAGACTTTAAAAAACAATAGTTACTCACACATCTTCGCATCGTTCATTCAGTCATGAATTTGAACATTCTGGGCTAGTGGAATGTGTTGACATTGTATATAACAAGCTAAAGTCAGCATTTCCCTACCGCCCATAGCTCAGAGGTAGAATCGCCGACCGATGTCAATTCGGTCGGTTTCAATCCTGTCTAACCATACAGTGGATCTGTGATACAGCGAAACAGGTCTGTCAGCGGATGACTATATATATATATATATATATATATATATATATATTATCACGCACTCATACATATAAAATCACAGATGTCCCTTTATTTACATACGCTTGCATTTAAAATAATCTTCTATTGTCTCCTTGTATGTGACACGTATCTGAGCTATAAGAATCAGACCCCAAAGAACATACTCTCTCACTGTATTTTTTTATTTTAACAATTCTTATTCTCTTGTTTATAACCATATCTCTGAAAAACTTTTAATAAAAATGATATGTTAGATTAAGACACTTTTCGTATTTTATTATTCATTTATTCTATTATACATATATATATGTGTGTGTGTGTGTGTGTGTGTGTGTGTGTGTGTGTTGGTTCAGTTTACGAACTGGTAGAGGCACGCATCGGCTTAAGAATTGGTTTCTCTGAAGCAAAAAAGGATTCAGTTTCTTGTGAAAGCTGAAACTTTTATAGCAGGAATTCTCAATTTCGTCTGTATTTTTTTTAATTTCACTGCTTATAAAAACAAGAAAAAACAGAGATCACAAGTCAAATACATTTACCCTGTAAAAATAACGTTCATAATATATATATATATATATATATATATATATATATATACAGTCATCCGCAGACAGATCTGTTTCGCTCCATCACAGCTCATCAGTACGATTAGACTCCGATTGAAAAGGGATACACGTTCGATTCCTGTCGAAGTCTCAAACTTTCTTTAGTAGGACATCTCAATGTAGGCCTGTCCATGAAAATTAATTGGAAAAAAAGGATCGCATATAAAATACGTGTACGCAATAAAGTTAATGTTTATAGTAATACGTTCACACACACACACGCACGCACACACGCACGCGCGCGCAAACACAAAAAATATAAATATATATATATATATATATGTATATATGTGTGTGTGTGTGTGTGTGTGTATGGATATATATATAGAAAATAAATTAAATAAAAAACTCATATTAGCAAAATTTTATATTTACGCATAGAAAGAACTTTAAATTTTAAGTAATGTCGAAAAACTCATTTAAAAGTGTTTTTCGAAACTTCGCAAGATTTAACGTTGTTTTTAAGTATAAATATGAAATTATATTTTTATCACTGTTTTAATATAAATATAAATATTTTTCATACTTTATTATTATTTAATTTTTTCACTTTTAATGATCCCCATTGATTAATCAACTAGTTTTTTTTTTATCTATATTATTCCTTAAAGACTGGAATGTTAGTTGTCTATATTTCTTGGAAAAGCTACGATATTTCTTCTATAAAAAATTACAATAGTAGTTGTAGATAAATAACTGAAATATATACAGATATCGTATTTCGAAAGAGAAAATTTGATTTTTTTTTATTAATTTACACTTATATTTTTTGTCGATTTTTTTTTTGGTGGGGGGGGTACATTATTATGCATTTATATAATTTAATTGATAATATACATACTTGTTTATATTTAAATATATGATGTGGTAACCATTGATTGTTTTACAGTTATTTCTAAAAATATGTGTTATGTCGCAAGTTTAAGAATTATTATATTAAGAACATTCAGTACTCTGTATTTCTTAAATTACTTGATGGACCTGAAGGAGACTACCACCACCTTTAAATTTGTTGTTTTTCATTTTTTCTTTACTTTGTTTCAGTAATTGTTATAGTAAATCGATCCTCCATTTTGGAACCACTCGCTGGTACAACATAACCGTTGCCTGTAAATTTGTTGATTATCAATTTTTTAAAAACTTTTTTCAGTGTAATCTTATCGATTATATCCTAAACTTTCCGATTGAAAAAGGACATTTAGAAAACATTCAATATTTAAACAATTTTAGGGAGGGGGCAGTTTTCCATACAACCTTATAGTAAATCGATCCTGTGCAATTAACTTTTTTTGTTTGCGCCTAAACAACTGAACACTTTGCGAAATTTTTTAATAAAGCCTTTCTTGGAGTTTCCGAGGAAGATGCCATCGTAAGAACTGAAGAAAACTTGAAAAAGACAAAAACAAGGGTAGCAACTCGTCCAAAAAAAAAAAAATAAAATAAAACAAAACAACGCGAGTGGTACAAAATGGAGGATCGATTTACTATAACATTGTATGAGAAACTTAGACCCCCACCCACTAGAATTGTTTAAATATTGAAACTTTTCCAAATTATTTTTGATAATCGGAGACTTTATGTAATAATCGATAGTAAAAATAAAAATTGAAAAACAACAAATTTAAACGTGGTGGTAGTATGACACATGCACACATATATGGACACATACACACACTCATGTTTCCATTAACGCATACATATGTAATACATTTTGTTCTAACCGTATAGATTCGAATAAATGCAAGCTGTTCGCTGGTTGATTTAAGTTAGCCAATCAGAATCAAGGTAAGTTATCTACAATTTTACCGCCAAATCGTAAAGGTGATTTGAATGCCTATTTAAACGATTTGCCGCGTATTTTTTGTCAGATGGCACAAGAATCTTAACACGCACAACATGTAAAGACCAAATCACCTTCTCTTATTAATCATTCAAACATAATTTCAAATTGTCTGGGCGTTTGGAGTTTTATCCTGCGCATATATAAATCTACCATCCGCCTGTGTATTAAATACTGCTGCCCCATCTGGTCGAGTGCCCCTTCTATTCTCCTCGGGGTTCTTGACAAAATACAACGGAGAATCTGTAATGTGATCCATACCGACTTGGTAGCCCGGCTCCAGTCACTCTCTCACCAGCCTGATGTGGCTTCCCTGTGCCTTTTCTATAAATACTTTCACGCTTCTGCTCCGATGAACTTAGATCACTGGTGCCCCCTAGGTATGAATTTGCACAAGATACTAGATTAGCAACTCGGTTACACTCTTTTACAGTGAAACAGATAAAATGTAACCGCAATCTTTACTAAAACAGATTCTTTTCTCGCCTGAAGAATTCCCTTCCATATAGTTGATTCCCCGACCTCCAGGAATTTAAATGTAAAGTCAATAGACACCTCTTATCACACTAACTCGCATCCATTCTCTCAAATACTCTTCCCATCTACCTAACCCCCGCCCTCGGTATCCTCATCCGTGTATCACCCTCCTTCTGACATTTCCTATAACTAACCACTCTTTCTCTTTACTTTCCTTTATGTAACCCCCTGCGCAATAGTGGCAGTGGAATGCCTTGCTTGGGATGAAATGATTTTAAAAAAATAAATAAATGAATAAAAATTTTATTTGAATGTTAACTTTCATAAGCTATAATGTCATAAATGAGTTAATCTTTCGTTAAAATTGAATTAAATTACTTTACTCTTTGGTTGTTTATTTTTGATTTAAGTTTTTTCAAGATTCCAGAGATATAGCTTTAGCATTTTTTTGAATCCTTTATTGAATTTGTTATGGATTATACTAAGTTTTTCTGACTCAAACTAACTTAAAACTTAGTAATTATTTTTATTTTATTTTATTTTCAATAGGAGTAGATAAGCTCTTCTGCCGACTAGTCCGTGCTCCTCCACTTCCATTGAACCAGAGTGGGGGCCCAACCCTTGTTTTCTGTGTGTTTGGTTTCCTAAAGTTTGCGTAGCGACTTGAGAGGTTGCTTTGATCAACAGTTGAATAATATCGGGGATTTTGTGGTGATATGTTGCGGTTGGATGGGTGTTCCCGCAAGTGCCTCCGGTAGGCAGCCTTGAGGCCACATTAATCTACAGTCTGAGCCAGTTCCCTTCCAACACATTTTGCATTTGACGATCGACTGATACTGCTACTCAAGGACTCTCTTTACCAAAATAGCTCTAAATCATGACAACGCACAATGAAAAATATAAAATTATACTAGCCAAAAAAAAACAAACACTTAAACCCTTCAACAACTCTTTGTCTAATGTCCGTGGTATCAGTACAAACTTTTGAGGTGTTGAATCGTCCTTTACGAAAGGGCCACTGGCATCCTAGCTCTTTGCGAAACTAACCTCGGCCATAAAGTTCTTTACACTGTTTTCTCGTTTCCTGGATACCTTTCTTTCTTTCGTGGGGACGTCAGTGTCTACATGCATGGCCAGGGTGTTTATGTCAGTGAACATCCCCCTCTGGCTATGGAAATCTCTCTTGGATCTCCTGTCCACTCCTACATGTGTCTCCGTCTGTCTATGCTAAACTCAGTAAGCCATCTTTTCTTTCTAATACGCTCCCTTTCCTCTCACGACTGCTTCATCATGCATAGTATTTCCGACAATATAGAAAAGGATATTTTCTTTTACCCATTCACTAATATATTTGTTCGGTGACTCTAATGCCCATCATCATACTAAGTGGATGGAAAAATCTGTTACTGGTTTGCCGGACTCTAAACGCTGAACCCAGTCTTTCACGCAAGTGGTGGATTTCCCTACGTGTTTCTCCAATAATCAAAATCGACATGCTTCTCTTAATCATTTCGATCTCAGACTCTTGCCATGTTATGCAGCTCTGCAATTTTGGCAACTCTCAGCATGCTGTGGTGTAAGTAAATCCTTCGTTCTACTCCCCCAACCTTTAGGAACCTTCTACCAGCAGAATATCTTACTGCTATTAATCAGCGGACTGGAACTGGTTCTGTGATTTTCTTTGCGATGTCCCTTAAAACAAATTTTTTAGTCTCCCTATTTAAGAACTCAGGATATGCGTTGTGGAGCAGTGGATATCGGCTCGGTACGAGAAATCCGTGAGACCTGTTCGAATTCCAGTCGAATTCGTTGCATTCACTCACACGCAAATAGAAACGGTATTAATCCACCTCTTCTCCCGCTAGCTATGTGTTAAATAGCAGGACATATGGGGTTTAGTAGCCTTAGTAGGCAACCAGTCTACTGAAGAAAATAATGGCAACCTACTGTTGGAAAATCTTCTACCCTATCAATCATGTCTCTTTCCAGACATTATCACCCAAGCGTGTATTACGTATGGCACTTAACTGACTGACTGATTGTTTTAGACTGCACCTCTGAAGTTTCCTCCTGAGTGAAAGTCGACATTGATGCTTTCATCCCAGATAGGAAATTCCGACTTAAACTGCATTCATCTTATTGGATCTCTCCTGCACTGCTGCCATCGTCCACAGGGATCACTTCTTCTAGCTTTATGGAGCGACACGCCAGATCAGAGTTGGCGCCTCTTTGTTCTTGCTCGTAATGAATGTAAGTCTGTCTTAAAAGATGTTAAGCTATTGTTTGCTGATATAATAAAGCAGTGTATATCATTACGCATATTTAGTTCCAAATGTTACTGGCTGCTCTGCAAGAGTGATCTGAACATCAGAAAACTCGATACTTCATCTATTCAATCAATTCGAAGTCCTCATATCCAGTCAAGGATGAGTATTTTTGCTCGATAATTCGCATCAAACTGCACACTTTTATCGTTTTGAGAATCCACACCCAAATTTTCACCTATAAGTTTGGCTCAAATGAATAATATATATATATATATATATATATAACTCTGTCTCTGGTCTCTAAAATAATTTCTAAGCTAGACTTACATAATGCAAACGGATTTAAGGGAATTCCACTCATGGTCCTAAAGAAATGTGGCCCTGAGCTGCCTTCCGTCTTTTCCAAACTCTATAACAATTGCCTCACTGCTTCATTCTTTGCTCCTCTGTAGTTCCTATTTTTATGAACCCTGGGGAGCCGTCTGTTTTCTCTAATTATCGCCCTATTATCTCTTTTGGGCAAGGTATTCGAGGCTGGAACGACAAATCGGGGTACCGAGTTCGAATTCCAGTTGAGTTTCTTGCATTTCCTTACGCAAAAATACCATTGGGAAAAGTATCAGTTCGTCTCTTACCTCTAGTAATGGGTTAAATAATAAGACAGATTGGGTTGTATAGCCTTGGCTGGCAACCATACTGCAGAAAACATTGGCAACCTACTACTGGATAATCATCTGCCTAGTCAGTCTGGCCTTGTTTGGAGATAAGATCGACCAAGCGTGTATCACGTATGGCACTGAAGTGACTGACTGATTCGAAGATATTGTCAATGATGAAATAGTTAAGCATCTCACAACTTTATCACCGACAAAAATATGGCTTGGGTTTTGCCAGGTCCACTGCTGATGTACTGACGATTATCACTAAATTTTCTAGTCGGCTCTTGATAAGAACGGCGGAGATCTACCTGTTGCTCTTGATATCGTGAAAGCATGTGATAGGGTTTGACATGCTGACCCTCTGTGGAATCTCTAGAGGCATGGCGTTTTTGAACAGTTGTTTGACTTAATTTAATTGTTCCTATCAAATTGTGAAATGAATTTAGTTTTGAACGGGCAAGATTCCATATACTTTCATACGAACGCGGGTATCTCTCAAGGGATTATCCTTTGTAGAGTGCCTTTTCTGATATTTATAAAGTATATTTCTGATGTAATCTGTTCCCAATTAGGTATCTATGCAGATGATACCACCATTTAATCCTGTCTCAACAGGAAATCTATCTAGGCTGAGAAAGTAAACCTGTCTGGTGCCGTTCAAAAGGAACTCCAATGTGTTATTGAATTGGATAGAAAATGGCTTGTAGATTTGAATGCCTCCAAAATGAAGCACCATTAAGAAACTTTCTTGCCTACCATCAAAATAAATGACACTAGTCTCCCAGAGAGGAACATACTGTGCCTCCTTGGCATCACTCTCTCTCTCTCTCCATCTCTCTCTCCCTCCCTCTCTCTCTCTCTCTCTCTCTCTCTCTGAATCTACTGCTATAATGTTTGTGTGACTGTGTAGGGCCGGGATGTTTTTTTCTTCAGAATCCATTTTGGACATTTCGTAAATCTCGTAAAATTCGTCCTCGCATTGAATACTGTTGCTATATCTAGTCGGGTGTTCCTGCTATCCATCTTAAGGTTTTCGGCAAAATCCCAAGGAGGATCTGCAATATAATCGATCTTGATTTGGCAGACGCTTTCAGTCCCTTCCATATCGAGGATTGTGCCTTCCCTCTGTCTTTTTTACAATTATTTTAATGGAAACTGCTCTGCTGAGCGTTTGTCTTAGTTCCCCGACCCCAGATGTTTATGCGTGCTACTAGGGATGTGCGTCATGGCGCAGTGGATATCAACTCGGAATGACAAATCGGGGAGCCGAGATCGAATTCCAGTTGAATTCTTTGCATTCACTTTCGCAAAAATATTCTTGGAAAAGGTACTAATCCGTCACTTCCCTCCAGTCATGGGTTAGATAATAGGACAGATTTGGTTCTATATCTTTGGCTGGCAGCCAGTCTATCGTAGAAAGCAATGGCAAACTACTGCGGGATAATCTTCTGCCCAGTCAGTTATGTTTCTTTTGAGACATGATCGCCAATAGCATGTATCACATATGGCACTTAACTGACTGATTAGGTTGGCATATAAGTACCACTTTTTTTACTCTCAAACTAAATGTAGCTCCTTCGTATACTCGTCTACTAGTTTATTTACTTGTACTTCTTGGTTGTGAAACCACTTTCCGTTTGCTTGCTTCCTGATAGCTACAATATCCAAAAGTTTAAATGCAACGTAAATTATCATCTTATGTCTTCTTAACTACAATCCAAATTTTATCGTTCTTCGACATTACCTGTAACTTTATTTTTCTCTCACTGTAACCCCGTGCGAACCAGAGGGGGACCTTCCTTGCTCTGGGTGAAATAATTATATATATATATATTAATACAGGTTTCATTGAATAATATAGACAAGTTCTGTCTATTTTGTGTAAGATCCGTTCGTATGATCTGATTAGCTTGATAGTGTTATCATGGAAAGACGACAAGAACTCGCAATAATTGTTGATTTTTTTATCAGGTCTGAGCTTTCGGCTTACATAAGCCATCATCAAAGGATGAACATTTAATGTTCAGTGAACATAGAGCATTTAAATTATTAACAGAGTGGAATTATACAGAGAAAATTAGACAGGTCTATTTTTTGTGTCGCACATGGCTGTAGGCCGAGAAGGAATGGTGGTAGAGGGTTTTTTGTTCAATTGAGTGTATAGTGGCATGAGGCATTGGTCTGGGAACTGCTGCTACTATGGTGTAGGGGGTAAGTATAATAACTATGACCTCTCCAGTCGATTATAGGCATTGTAGTATGTTAGTGGAGGTGTCGAAATTTATTTTATTTAGGCTAGGTTTAAACTGCTTGATGTAGATAGCTTCTAGAATTTTAAGTTTTCGTTTATTATTTTCTCTCTCTCTCTCTCTCTCTCTATATATATATATATATATATATATATATATATATATATATATTGTAATCGTGTCGCCCTAAGCAAGGCATTATACTGCCACTGTTGTGTAGGGGGTTACATAGGAGGAATGTTATGAGAAAGCGTGAAAGGTTGCAGGAGGTGTGACAGGAAGAGAGTAGGAGAAGGAAGATAATGCTGATGAGAGTGGGGTGGACGGAAGAAAAAAGCATGAGAGTGTGGATGTAAGTTAGTGAGACAAGAGACAAGTGTGCGGAAGAGAATTTCACAGGCGCGAAGTGCGAGAAAAGAAGCTGTTGGAGTAGAATTTGCGTTTACAATTTATTGGTTTCACAGTAAAAGAGTGGGACCTAGTCGCTAAGCTTGTGGCTCAAGAAAATTCATAGATAGAGGGCACCACTGAGCTAAGTTTATCGGAGCAGAAGCCGTGAAAGTATTTGTAGAAGAGCAACACTGCGTCGGTGAGAAAGCGACTGTATCCTAGCTGCTAAGTCGGGATTGATCACATTACAGATTCTCCGTTGGATTCGATCAAGGACACCTAAGTGGATAGCATTAGCACCCGACCAGATATGGCAGCAATACTCAATGCACGGGCGCATGGTAGACTTGTATATGTGCAGGATTGTTTGTGACGGGAAAAACTTCCTGGCCCTACAGAGAAAACAGACTTTCTTTGCAGCGAATTTAGCTATGGATTCTATTTAGTTATTCCACTTGAGTTCTGATGTGAGAGTTCATCCGAGGAGACATAGTGTTTTACTTTCAGGAAGAGAAGCCTGATCCATGTTAATGGGCGAGAGGAACGATTGTCTGTGGTTAGATAGCAGCTTCGTTTTGGAAGCATTATTACATCAGGGAGATCGTTATTATAGATAAGGAAAAGCGTAGGATCTAGAATAGAGCATTGGGGGACACCCGCATTCATGTGATAGTATTGGGTGGCTTCTCTGTTCAATATTACCCTCATTGTACGGTTTGAAAGGAAGCACTGGATTAGGTTAAACAATTGAACAGTTATACCATAGCCCTGCAGCTTGCATAGAAGGCCAGCATGCCAGATTCTATCCAACGCTTTGGAGATGTCAAGGGCAAAAGTTCGGGCTTCGCCGTTTTTGTCGCGGGCCTGGTGTATATACCCAGTAATGGTCGTGAGCATATCATCAGTAGGGCTGATGAAACGGAAGCCATACCCTTTGTCAAAGAAGTGTCTGTGGGCTGTGAAATGTTGTACCACCTCTTCGTTGATGATGGCTTTGAACAGTCAGAGGGTTCTCCAATATTTTTATATATAGGAAACACGGAGGAGGATTTCCAGCAGGCAGAAAAGCAGGAAGCAGAAAGGCAGTAGTTATAGAGTTTAGAGAGAACAGAGGAGCACATTTCACCTCTAGCCTTATGTGGGTCAATCTTGGAAATTATTTTGGAGACCACCGAGGGAGTAATTAGTATGTCAGTCAGTTGGGCCTGGGTTAGGAGAGGGAAGTCGCGTACAGATTCTCCAGACGAGTCCAGTGTCGAGTTAGTAGAGAATCTGAGAGCGAAGCACACAGCTTTGTCTGTTGAAGAAGTGAGGGCCTCAGATTCGTTGATTAGAGGAATTGAGGGCTTACTGTCGTTCAGCACGCCTTTACAGAGCTTCTAGTAGTCTTTGAAGCCTAACTTACGTTATGCTATGCGCTGCTTCATTCTGGTTGCAAACATCAGCTTAGATCATTTAAGTACCTTCTTGCAGTCATTGCAAGCCGAGGCAAAAAGCGCCTGTTATGGTCTGAGGCGCGACTCCGGTAAAGCCGAAAGAAGTGATTTCGGTGGGCGATGGCAGCTGAGCAAGCAGGAGAGAACCACGGGTATGAGTGGGATTTAAATCTCAACTTTCAGGCAGGGATGAAAGCATCGATGCCAGCCTTAACCCAAGAGGAGACCTCAGCCGCACAGTCTTCAACAGGAAGGCTAAATACTTTCATCCAAGGGACGTCACTCTGGAAGTCGCGGAAGGAGTCCAAATCGGCTCTTTGATAGAAGTAAAATATTCTGCTGGTCTGAGGTTCTTGGGTGGGGTGGAGTTAGAAGGAGATATTGACGGAAATTAACGCATGGTCAGAGTTTCCGAGAGGGCAGAGTTGCTTGACATTGCAAGAGTCAGGGGTGGAGGTAAAGCACAGATCTAGTAGTGAATCGTGTCCGTTAGAGTTATTACAGAAACGCATGGGGAACTCCACCACCATGCGCCCTTGCATTGAGTGTTGCTGCCATAACTGGTCGGGTGCTCCTGCTATCAACTTAGGTGTTCTCGATCGAATCGAACGGAGAATCTGTAATGTGATCAATCCCGATTTAGCAGCTAGGATACAGTCGCTTTCTCACCGAGGCAGTGTGGCTTCCCGGAAGATAGAAAAATTAATGGTGTGTACTCCAGCAAAAATTGTGAGGGTGTTATGCAGCCACTCAGCATGATGGACGTTAAAGTCGCAAAACACAAATATATAGGCAAACGGGTGAGAAGAAATGGCCTTGTCGATGTTGTTGGAGATGCTGTCAAGAACGGAGTAATCAGGAGATGATGCGGAGAGGTAGAGAAAGAAGAGACAGCCAACTGAGCTTAGAAGAAAGAGACGTAAACACATAAGAATGATGTGAGGATTCAAGAGAAATCATCCTGGCTAGAGGAAGGCGTTCACTGACGTAAACCCCAAGCCCATGCATGTGGACATTGAAGTCCTTTCTGAAGAGAAGAAGGTAGTCAGAGATAGAGAAGTCAGTATATATATATATATATATATATATATATATATATATATATATATATACTGACTTCTCTATCTCTGACTACCTTCTTCTATATATATATATATATATATATATATTGTAATTTTTTATTACAATAGTTTATTAAAGCGTATTATCACTACACAAAAATAATTATGTTTCAGAGCGATACTCTTTTTTTTCAGATGATATTTTAAAATAAATGGTGAAAATGATTTATTTCGAAAATATTAGATGAATATATGGTGCTTTAGAATATTATGGAATGGTAGTTGGAGAATATGCTTGTACGTATTTCAAATTGTTCAATCAAAAATGAGAATTATGTTGAACTATGAATTTGAAAATTTTGGTCGCAAAAGGCAACAGAGTAGCCTGATGTAATGGTATGACACTTCTTAATTTTTCCGGGGTAAGATTCATAGTAGAACCATACATTATTTAAATGGGTAGACAATAATTTTTAAAAGCTGGTTAGATTTCAGATTTTTTAAAATTTAATTTTGTATTACCTCATGAGTTAAAGGGGATGAAATGTTTAGGTTAGAATTAGAAAAAAATAAATATAGTATAAAAAGGTATACTGTAGTCATGAAAATCAAATTATTGTGTTGGTAATTTATTTTAGTAAAATGATTTTTAAGTTATATTGTAGCGTATGTTAAAAATGATCTATTGTAATTAATTAAATATTAGAGACAAACATTTTTGAGAATTACCTAAAACCGTCAATACATGATTCAGTAGTACTTTATTTTTAGGGAACCTTAAAATCTGCAGGTTTTCATTCAGACACAGAATACTGATGTCATAAAACGACTTAAATATTCTTGTTTTTCTAGAATTTTCTCTTCTACTTTGAAGGTTTTGTTTGTATCTTTTAACTTCCAAAAGTACGCATAAAGGGATGTTTGGTTTCGGTACGTGCTGTTTTTTAAGGAAGTTAACTGCCAATGCTGCTTAAAAGTGTTTTTGTGATATACAATGTTATTGTTTTAATAGTTGGTCTTTCATTTGATGTTATTGTACATTGGCACACAATAGAATTTGTTAGACACCTTTTTTGAAGTGGGCAATTGTTGGGATTTCGTCAGTTACTTACATTTGTATTGTTGTTAATTTCATTAGTTGGATAATTATTATTACATTGGTTTACGTGCTGATTTAAGATTTTTATTGTTATTATTTTAATTTTTTATTATTTGTACATCTATAAACTAATTGAAGGGTATTTTTTAAAGTTTTGCTTAGCAGGTTATTATTTGGGAAATGTTTCTCAGTTAAATTGAGGAACTTCAACCCTAACTTAGCGTTAACCACTTGGTTAAAGGTGGGTGTATACAAAATGATTTTTCATTTCTATTTTTTCTGTTATAATCATACGTTTTTATATATTTGATATCATGGTTTTATAGCCAATATTCATTAGTGCATTGTTATAATAATCTCTATACACTAATATTTTCTCACTAGAAAAGGTTTTATTAATTCTATATTCTGTGGAGTGGGGTACATATCTGATTATATTTGTGGGATGAGACGTTAGGTGGATGCATAATGGATATTCGTTAGGTTTGATGTATGGTTGATAAGTATCATTCACTAAGTCCAGTGTTACATCAAAGAAGTTTACTAATTTCAAATTAATTATTACTTTAGATTTAGACTTTTCAATTCTCTGTGGATTAGTTTTCTAATTTTAACGGCTTTAAATGTGCGGAATTAGCACATCATCTCGGTATAATCCTTTGCCATCTGTGTTAGTGTTATGGTGTGCGGTGAGATTATATAGAGCAAATAAACCAATGAGGTCGGAAGAAGTCTCAGAATCTAACGCACCCATTGTAATGTTGAATTAGTCGCCAGAATCATTTTTTATCCATTTTTCTTGGTTGTGGATAAGAACGGACGTTTTAGTGGTCATTATAACATTATATTCATCCCTAGTTAATTACAAATAATGTAAGACGAATTTCAGTGCAAAAGTGAAAGATCTTCAGAAACTGATGTGTAATAATCAATTATATCAAATTGGATTAAAGAACAGTTGTTTTATCCGTTATTTTGCAAAACCAATTTCATGGTATCAGTTGTATTAGTCTACTGTAGTTATCCAAGTTTCTGCTTGATTTAGTTATTAATCCGTTCTAGAATAATTTTACTGATATTACAAATTTATAATTTAGTGGGGTTGAGGATTATAGTGGGTAGATTTGTCTCAAAAGTAGGTTTATAGTCTTTCAAAGTTATGTTAGATTTTAGTGCAAAGTTTACTTTGTCATTAATTTTTTTCTAATAATGTACTTTATGGTCAGTCTTACTTTCAAAATGGGCACGATTTATGCAAATCAAAAATTAATTTAAATTATTTTAAAATCTTAGTGCATGAACATTTGTATTAAGGTTTTCAATTTTTGCCACATAAAAATAATCAAGTTGTGAGGATTTTTAAGGCTATAAATTGTTATAATTTAAGAAAAAATAAATGCTACAATTCTTGTTTGAATACATTATTCAACTGAGTTTATTTTTCTTCAGACAAGAATGTTATTGTTACATATACATATAATTCATAAAGGTAATGAAAAAGCATATCTAATTAATTAATGTCATAGTTTAATTACATTCTTTTTAATATTCGGAGGAGATTTTAAAGAAAAGAGCAATTGCTTGAAGATAGAAAAGATTATCTGCATTCTCCAATGACTCCTGCGTTTAACTCATAAAACAAAGTTTGTGAACAGAATTTAGTTTCGAGAAATTTCATGACGGGGTAGTTTATATTGATAGGAAAGAAAGACGACGGTTGACTTTAGACTTGAACATGTCAACAATGTATTAGTCAAGGAAATATCCTCTTGAGAGTTTTTTAGATAGTGCGGGAAGAAGCTTTCTGATTGGAACTTACTTCTTGCCTGTGGAATGTGCAGAAGCGTGGGTGGCTTGCTACTATGTAACTGAAGTAGCCGTGAAGGTCAAATCTGGTGGAACCAAGTGATGCAGTTCGTCCGAGCACTTTCTATGTTAGTAACGATAGAGCAGTGATAGATATCTCACATATGAGAGAGAGGTTGCAGCGTAGAAAATAATTCTTCTCCGACAAGGCCTGTCAATCTGTAAAATAAGGTGTGAGCAACTCTAGTTCAGTTATAACAACAGTATTCCATATTCGGTCTGATCTTGTTCTAATAAATATAGAGGATATCGTGAGAAGTCAAGTACTTACCGAAGCAGTATAAAAGGCCAATCATTTTAACAGAATTTTAATCGATGGATCGTATAAAGAAATTCCAACTGAGGTCAAGTGTGTGTCTGAGGCCCAATATTCTCTCAAGGCACGGGCAATCTTCGAGTAAACATCTCTTCACCGTGACTAGTGGTAGTTCGGGATTTATCAGCGGTGATAGAATGTAACCAGTTTGGTTTTAGAGGTATTGAACGAAACCAGACAGTTAGATCAGAAAAGAGGCCATCTGCTAATTTCTGACCGTAAAAAGTTTGGGGGTGCCCCCACACATCGTCTTGTCATCAGCAAAGATATTTACAATCGAAGTATACTTTTAAGTAGATCATTTGTGTAAATAAGAAAGAAGGATGTTCCGAAAAATGACCGCTTGGGGAACGCCTGTGTTGAGTGTCATGGCCCCGGGGAATTTGCGGTTAAAAACTAATTTCAAATATCAACTTGTTTGGAAAGTTTTTTTAATAGAGTAAACTTTTTCAGTGATTCTATATCCCAAGAACGTGTGTAGTAAACCTTTGTGCCATACTTTGTCAAGATATCTAATGCTATGATCCTTGTATATCGTCAAGTGTATCACTAACTATGTGTGTAACGGTAGAAGTGAATTAGGCTGATCGAAATACTGCTCGTCAAATTAAATGTTGTTCTTCGCCAGGTGATCGACGAACTTCTTGTTGATAATAGCTTCAAAAGTTTGCTGATAAGCCTGAGGCGACTATTGGGAGGGGAAAATATCCGTTGCCAGCGTTTTTGAAGACTGCACATACTCTTGGCACCGTCTAAATGTTTAGGAAAGAGTTCTCGTTCAAGAATCGGTTAAACAATTTTACTAGAATTGGGATAATTCTGGATGTATATTCTTAAGGACAATCACTGGAATTTTACCCGGGCCAATTTCTTTTTTAGGGTTAAGAGTTTTGATTAGTCTAGAGATTTCTTTTACTGAAAGGAGTATATTACTGAGCAGTGATAAATATATCATTTTCTAGGTTGGCCATGTAGAAATTGCTGAAGTTTGGATCCAGAATTTGGCCCATTGAAACACTGTACCGTTGCACAAATATATTATTTATATGGTCCTAGAATGGGACTACGGTGATACAGGCTAAAATTAGTTTTAGTTTACGTTTCATTTTCAGCCTGGGCAGGAAATTATTATAATATATATTTTTATAATAATGTCAATAGTTTCTCTAACAAGAACTTTAGCGAAAACATTTCAACATCAATTGATGCTATGGTTTTATTATTAGGTTTTTCTGCTTGCAATATTTGTATAAGTTCAAGAGATGATTTAATGCTGTATTTGTTATGTATGTATGGTGTAATTAATTGATTAATGTTCAGTGAGACGTGGAAATCCGGTGAGGGTCTTTGAAATTTTGTACTATATTAATTTGGCCCGACAGAAATAAGATTGACACCAAATACAGAAAACACAAGCATTGGCCGACAAAGGTGTGACTGACATCAAAGCTAGAAAACACGAACAGTGGCCGCCAAATATATGATTGATATAAATGCGGAAAACGCAGGCAATGGCTGACGGGGCTATGATCGACAACAAAATCAGCCAGCTTGAAAGGCAATAACCGCCGAAGATTATTGACGGATGATCCTAGCCATAGATGACACAATTAATCAGTAATCCGAGAAGGCAGAACGCGTGGAAATTTTGGGTTGTATAAGTTTAGGATTTTCTGACCGAAAACAGGACGCAGAAACTATTCTGATGAACCTAGAAGTTATGCTCGGATTTGTCATCAAAGGCCACAATTTGAACAACATAACATACGCAGATGATACAGTGCTGATGACAGAAACAGAAAAGAAGTTACAAGACCTCCTACAGAAGGTAGCTGAAGAGAGTGAAAAGAAAGAACCACAAACAAACAGCAAGAAAACTGAATACATGGCCATCAGCAAAAAGAGCAGCCCAAAATGTGAAATACAGGTGGGGGATACTAAAGTCAAGCAGGTACAAAAATTTAAATACATGGGAATTGTTCTAACAGAAGACGGAGAGTGCAACACAAATCCTAAAGCGAAATGGCATGGCGACGGATATATTCCAGAAGCTGAGTAGAGAATTAAGAGATAGAAAAGAAATTGCTAGAAATAAAGAAGAGAGTACTTGATTGCTATGTGATGTTAGTTCTTCAATATAGCAGTGATTGCTGGACAATATCATTGAAGATTAAGGAAAAACTTCAAGCAATTGAAATGTGGTTCTACAGAAGGATTCTTGGGATATCATGGATAGAGCATGTGAGCAATGATGAGATTTTGGAAATGATGGAAACAAAAAGGAAATTAATACTGAGCATCAGGAAAAGACAGCTAAAGGTCCTGGATAAAATGGAAGAAGCAACAGGGAAAAACAGCGTGTAACATACTTGACGAGCCTGAGCAGATAGATGGCAGAACGGGGTTGTGTGGTGTAACAGAAGAAAGCGTGCTAAGAGCCAGCAGGCATAGGAAGACGTGGAAGGCCATCATCGCCTATTTCCTGAAAGGATAAGGCGCATAGAAGTTTGACCGAAAACAGAATACAGAGAAGAGAGAAGAGAAGAGAACTCTCGCTAGTTAATCATTTCAGAAAGCTCGTTCGTATGTGCGTGATTCTCTCTGGCGACATCCTCTTTAACACAACACTCACAGACAAAGATTAAAAATATAAGCTTATATTTTAACATATAGCTGTTCTTGTTCGTCATTGTCTGTCAGTATGATAACTGTTTTCCAGCAGAAGAGGCAGTATATTACTATCAAACGTTGAATTTGTGGCAAAGATCGAGGCGAAATGTTTCCCTTTGTCTGTCGAGGTTATGACGTCGGTGCCCTGGATAATAGTGAGCAGAACTGCTTGTCTTCTGTGCATTATTTGAATGGTGATCTTCCAGAATTAGCAAGATCCAGTCTGTCTCATTTCAACTCTGACCTGGAGAGCTCACGCTTTTACCTTTCCAGAACCCGCTTACAGTGATTGCCGGCTGTTCCGAAATATATAAGTACACCATTCTTTGCGATAGATGTTAAAGTAGTAGGTCCAGTAAGCTACGTTTGCAGTGCAGTTAGGAGTAAACCAGTGTGGTCTGGTTTTTGTTGAAAATTTTTTTAAAACTAAATATTCTTTTCCAGAAAGTATTCATTCTGATATTAGAGCAGGAGTTTTGGAGAAAGTATACATGAAGAAGGTTGCTTTCATCATATACAGCCGAAAGCTGTCCCAGTTTGCCTTCTCAGATCCAAAAACTATTCTAGGGACGATAAAACAGGGAATATCATTGACTTCGAGTCAATCTGGACACTGATTAGGGAACGATCAGATATGCTAAGTGGGTAAAACTTTCGCGCCGCAATTGTCAGAGAATTATGATAGAAAAAGGACGACTATATTTGCCTACTGTTCAGTTGAATCTAGAACTCGAGTGGGTTCTTCAATGATCATAAACTTCTGCAACATCTTCCTTTTTCATCGGTTTTGTTAGAGTGTAGTAACCACTGTTTTTTTTTTCGTAAACATTGAAGTCACCACACTTTTGACAATTGGCTGAGGAAAATTAGGTAAGGATTTTGTCTATCTTCTCTGGTATTCGTTCGAAGATTACTGATCTTTCATCTTGAGAACGATATATAGCAAAGTAGAATAGGTAAGTGCCACGCGGAAACACATATACGGGTAGGAGAATGTAGGGATTTTATTTTTTGTGTCCCTGCTGCAGGGAAATTTGTCCTTGATGTAAGCACCGAGCCCGTGACCGTGGCGATCTAGGTGGTCGTTAGTTGTTATAATGGGTGAATAGCCAGTAATTGAGAGCTCCTGCAGTGGGATTGCATTGATACCCGTTTCAGACAGAAACAGGAGGTGAGGTTTAGGTTGAAGAAAATTGAGTTCTACTTCTAGAAAATTAATCGTAAACCTCTTACACTGGTGTAGGATATTGCATACGTAGGGAAAACAATGTTTTTTTTTTTTTTGGTTTTTTTTTATAAGCGTTTCACCCCGAGCAAGGCATGTCACTGCCACTACTGCGCAGGGGGCTACGTAGAGTGGAGAAAGGCTGATTAAATATAGGAAATGTCAGAGGGTGGGTGATAGGCGGGTAAGGATACTGAGAATGAGGGTTGGGTAGATGAGAGTGTTCTGAGAATAGTTGGGAGTTAGTGTGATAGGAGGTGTCTATTGACCCTACATTTAAACACCTGGAGATTGTAGCTGTCGGGAAAGCAGAATTGTGGAAGGGAGTTCCACAGGCATGTTAGGTTGGATTTAATCACACACACACACACACACACACACACACACACACACACACACACACACACACACACACACACACACACATATATATATATAGTGTATCGAGGCAGCAGATAACTTTCTAAACATATACTGTTAGATATAACAGACTATGAATGTCTATTATGTTTAATCATGAGCCGTTGAAAACATATGAATTTTGGCTTTAATTTCAGGTGAAAATAATATATGTGTGTGTATATTCCTTACCGGTAGAACTACGCACAACGCAATCTTCAGGTGCTGTATAGAGATTAACCGTTACATACTTTAACGCTGAATAGAAATATCTGTTTAACTCAAAGTTGAAAAAGCCCGTAAATTGTACGGGGATCACGGATTTTTATTTAATAGACAAAAAAATATTCTCCTTATCCGGAAAATCTTAACTTCATACGATCTCTTGTCATTTTCTTATCGGGTATCCCCTTCGTGAATCCCAAATCTTGAGTGGCTCTCAAACCTTATATGAATTTTAGTATAAATCTTTATAAATTTATATTTATGTGCGTCCTACACATTTAACGCGGAAACAATTGCAGAGGGAGTAATCATATATCCTCGGCCAGAACCATTATATATATATATATATACAGAGAGAGAGAGAGAGAGAGAGAGAGAGAGAGAAAGAGAGAGAGAGACAGAGTGGCAGAGAGAGAGAAAGAGAAATTTAGTATTTTCTTTTAATAAATATACGAGATGTAGTGAAAATTTCTAGCTCATGCTAAGGAGACATTCATTACAATATATCCGATATTTCATCATGCGTGACTCTTCAGAAATGAATTGAGTTCTCTCGGTGACTGGCGTCTGTATACACTGCTTATATACAAGACGTTAAAATTTCCATACTCTGATGCAATGCTCCGATGGCTTAGGGAGTAGCGACTCCGACTAACACCAAATTATATATTTTTGTCTTTTTTTTCTAGTTTCCTGAGATAATATGATTATTGATTATACATATTCAGGACACTTAAAAACGCTTTCAAGTTTCATAACTCATAAATAATTTATATGGTTTATAGGTTTGTTTCTACATAAATGATGAAAAATGCTTTATTGTCCGGTACGCACATTTTCCCTTTTTTTTGTTTTTTGTTTTTTTTGGTGGGAAGTAGAGGCTGCTCCGTTATTTTCTATTTTGGTTTTTATTTCCAGTTCCTTCAAAATTTTCCTTCAACTCAAATTAAAATTTCAGAGTTTGGTCTTAAGGCGGAGGTAAAAAGACAAGACATATTTTTGCACACAAACATACAGACAGACACACACACACATATATAGTTATGTTAATTTATAAAAATACTTATTGGAAGACACACGTGTATAAATATATTATTCAGGTGTTAATAAAACATTGCTCAATGTAGCGTTAATAGAATATTTTATATATATTAATAAATATTCTACATTGATAAAACGACTCAGAGATTCGTGCGTTACACAGACATTTAATACATATTACGAACTGACAGTTTAAGAAATTTGAATTTAATTTCACTCCATGTTCATTAGAGTTAAATCTTATAATGTTAGGTTAATATTTTTTAATATATCAAGAGTAAAATTTAAATTACACGAATTACACGAAGATAGAAAAATTTTAATTAAAATTTCAAATTAAAAATATTACTAAAATGCAGGGACATTAAATCAACTGAGCGTAGCCCATAGTTATTAATATTAACAAGGAAAAGAAAGAAAGAAAGAAAGAAAGAAAGAAAGAAAGCAGGAACTGAGGGCGTGAGAAATAAATAGACAAACATATAGTGCGATCTGTATTAATCAGAGTCTAAGAATTTAATTAAGTATTTTTCTATGGCAGAATATGGTCATTAATTCATTTTTTGTTAAGAAGATTAGGGTTATTTCCGTGTTTTAAGATGACAAGTTTTTCTAAAAACCATAAGTTACATCTGTTACTTTTCCATTGTAAGATTTGGTTTTAGCAAATATATTCCAGATAATAATTTGGTTCTTGTGTTTTTTTAATTTCCAATAATATATGCATAAAGCAGTGCTTTCACTGTATTTACTGTTGTTTAAAGCCAACATGTGGTAGTAAAAGGGAAGTTTTTACATGTTAGCAGTTGCTCTAAAATTAAATTTGTCATCATCATCATCATCAACCGAATGAATGCAGGCTCTATTAACAATACTATCAATCATATACTGGCTATTCAACGGGTATGTCCTACTTTTTCGGACGTTGCAATTAGTTTTAGATTATTCATTATTATTAGCAGTAAGCTAATTGATATTATTCAGGTGGGATAAATATTGATTTGATATCATATTATTTTGTTGTGAAATATATTTATCTATATTCTAAACGCAACTATAACTGACATTAATATATTTTGTTGAATTTTTTTTGAGTGAATTAATAGTAGAAATATTAGTGAATTCAATTCAAAAAAAAATTTCCAATGTTTTCTTGAACATTACGGCTGAATATTTAGGTTAAACCATATAATGTTACGTTTATGTAATTTTTGCTTATTTCTGCCTACTTTGTTTTTAACAGAGTGCCATGGACATAGGATAACATGTATATTTTAATATATATATATATATATATATATATATATATATATATATATATCCGAGGTCTATAAACAATACTTTTGAACATACACTGGCCATTCAACGGGTAAATTTTATTGTTTTGGATGTTATTTCTTTTTAATTTTAATTTTATTTTACATAAAAAACCAACATTATATATCAATTCAAATGTTCCTTTGGAGAATATATCTTTGACAAAAATATCGTTCATTCAGTAATAAATTTGAACACTCTCAGCAACTGGCGTATATTACATTGTATATAACACGCTAAAAGTCCGTCTTTTTCTACCGAGCGCCCATAGTGGTAGAATCGCCGACTGATGTCAATTTGGTAGGGTTTCAATCCTGGCTAGAAGCAATCGAAGGTCTAACTGTACTGATGAGCTGTGATAGAGCGAAACAGATCTGTCTGCGGATGATTATTTACGCTCTCACACCCTGATTGAGAAATATGGAGGAATTGTAGACTTTGAAATAACAGTAGCTACCCATCGTTCATTCAGTAATAAATTTGAGCACTCCCAACAACTGGCGTCTGTTACATTGTATATAACACGCTAAAAGATTGTCTTCTTCTACCATAGCGTAGTAGTAAAATCGCCGATTGATATCAATTCGGTTTGATTTCCATCCTGGCTAAAAGCGGTCGGATGTCTAATCGTACTGATGAGCTGCGATACAGCCAAATAGATATGTCTGCGGATGACTATATATGTATATATATGTGTGTGTGTCTGTGTGTGTGGGTGGGTGGGATTTACAACAACTACATTAACATGACGTCTTACATTACACATGTATGACCATTAGTCCATTTCTAGACATCTACAACAGCATTCCTGTCTACATTCACTATATAAAAAATCATGATCGATAACACTACTATCCTACATCAAGAAACAAAAAGGCAATCCTCGATGTAATATTCATTAAAAAACTTTAGCCGACAATTAGTAGAATCAGCTATGATTACTGTTTTCATGCTTTAACATGTGCCTGACCATGACATTAGAACATAAAAAATCCTTTGTGGATTATTTTCACGTTATAATTAACGCTAAGCAATCTGTGAACCGTTACATTCAAAATCAGAAAATAACTACAGTAATTACCACAGCTTATACCCCTGATGAAGATCTCGAAAGGATATTGAAGGTACTTGGGAACATCGAGAAATGGCTAACAAAATCAACTGTCAAAGTTGCAACACATTTCTTACATATTTCCATAATAATATGCGAAAGATTATCCGTGAGTTCGAACGGAATTTAATAAAAATAAGAAGATACTTTACTGTTGAAGCATTAATTAATATATCAATACGAATGCACAGATACACAGGTTCATATTTTTGTGTGCAAACGTTTTTACATATATATGTATGAATAAGCAAGAATTTTATCTATATATATCAAAAGAGGATGTGCGTTGTGTTACAGTGGATATCGGCTCGGAACGAGAAACCGGGGAGCCGAGTTCGAATTCCAGTTGAATCCATTGTATTCACAAATACCCTTGGGAAAGGTATTAATCCGTTTCTTCCTTCCAGTTATGGGTTAAATAGCAGGACAGATTGGGTTCTATAGCCTTGGTCGGCAACCAGTCTACCGCAGAAAGCAATGGCAACCTACTGCGGGATAATCTTCTGCCCAGTCAGTCATGTCACTTTCGAGGCATGTTCGCCCAAGCGTGTATCACGTATGGCACTCAACTGACTGACTGAATATAATAGTTAGAAACATGATTAAGGCTTCTACTTGTCATAAAGTGGGGGATCGGTTTTCTATTATTATGAAGTGATAAACTGATCCCTCACTAATTTCTACGTAATAACATAATACATATCTTCCCACTCTAGCTACGAGTCAAAAAATAGGACAGATTGGGTTCTATAGCCTAGGTCGGCAACCAGTCTACCGCAGAAAGCAATGGCAATCTACTGCGGGATAATCTTCTGCCCAGTCAGTCATGTCTCTTTCGAGACATGATCGCCCAAGCGTGTATCACTGACTGATATCAAAAGAAACATATATATATATATATATATATATACATATACATATATGTGTGTGTGTGTGTGTATATATGTATGTATGTATACATATGTGTGCGTGAATATTTGAATGTGAACATATGCATAAAACCTCAAACAATAATAAATACAATTTTACATGTATACCTAATCTCAATATTTAACACCCTAATACTCAAGATAAACAAATAAGGAATGCGAAATAAAAGTAATTTAAACACATATATAAATATGTTTTATCTTCGTTTACTGAAGTATATAATTTCGTTCAGACGTTTATTCGCGTTTTTGTTGCAAGATGTGAAAAAAATGTTGTTTTAGGATTTCAGTAAATTTAAAAATGCAGGGAGCAAGGTCAGATTTTGTTTTGACGAATACAAATATGGCGAGATGAAGTGGTTTTGTTGCTGAAACCAAAATCTAAACTTATTTATAAATGGAACTTTGTCTCTGGGTGTGTGTATGTATGTGTGTGTGTGTGTGTGTCCGTTACCTATAGATTCCGAAACGGCAGAACTGATTTTCTTGAAAATTTACAAAGTTGTACTATAAGCGTCTGCGAGTGTTTTTAGCTTGGTTTTGTGTCGTGGTACCCCTCAATAAATATCGAAAATCGATAATCGAACAAATCGGGTTATAGAGGGAGTGGTCCGATTTAAATCTAATTTGATACATTCATAGACAAAAACAAGGTTGCAGTTCTTACAATAGTGCAGAAAATCGATAATAAATATATATAAAAGGCAAAATGTTTGTGTGTGTGTCTGTTTATCTTTCTGTATGCCTGTATTTTTTCAGCCCTTTTACTTTAGTTTTTGCTTCGGTTTTGGCTCTAAGTGGGTATAATTGTAGTTCTTAGTCTCAGCCATGATATCATTTACTCAGAGGAATTATTTAGCCTGCAAAAATCAGTTTACGACGAAAAAACCTTATTTGATATCGATACCAGGAGATCAAAATTTGACTTACATCCATTCATTTTTCTTTCCGTCTACGGTTTTGCTTTAACTGGAAACAACTATTTCTTTTTAGTCTTTCGTGCCAACGTCCCAAAAGTCTGAGCACCATGGATTAGTTTGAAAGTTTTCATTACACCCAAGCATCGTTGTAAAGCGATAAATGTTGCATATGAATTCGACAAAAATAAACTGAACTAACATGCTTCCGATGAATACTGAGAACAGTTTGGCCAGAGAAGATCTCATTGACTAGTCTGGCCCAAGATATGCAATGGTGGAGAAGCTTTGTTGATGCCCTACACACCATTGGGTGCAACGGGTGATGATGAAGATGATATATATATATATATATATATATATATATATATATAGTGTATCGAGGCAGCATGTAATTTTCTAAACATATGCTGTTAAATATAAGAGACAATGAATGTCTATTATGTTTAATCATGAGCCGTTCTAAACGTTTGAAAATAAAGACAAAAATTCTCCAACATTTGGATAATTATTTATTGATTTTCTTCTAAGCTTTCGGCTCACATGAGCTATCTTCAGAAAGGTTGTTTAAACTGAAATATTATAACATCCACCATCACCGACGATTTTATTTTGTGTTGACATAAAACTCCGCTCGGCAACGGCAATAGTTACCAAAAATAATAAACGCACTTTTCGATGCGGTTTTATGACGTCACACCGCGTGATAGCGCGAAATGGCAACAAAACCATTTAGTCAAATGCAATGTAATATGTTATTTCCGGTTTGAAAGTTGATTTTATTGAGTGTTGGTTAATTAGATTTGATGTACATGGCCTCAGGTTCCTCTTACTCTGTGTATGAGTAAGGATCACCGTATTGTTGACCAAAATCTGTCTGATATAACCTACATGTTTATGTTTTTCAGAGAAATGTTGCTTAATAGTACTCTGATCAGAAAGATGACATGTAATTCTACGGGAGAGCGTGGTTGTAGTAAAACCAATATATATACTAGGGTTTTTATTAGTATCAGAGATGCAATCTCTGAATGGGCATGTATATTGGTACACTACATTGGTTTTTTTGTAGAATATTGAAGAACCGGATTTTACGTGGAGGACAAAAGAAAAAAACCTTTTGTCTATAGGTTGCCCATAACAGTGGTGACTAAGATACTGACCAAACTGATTCTACGCAAAGATAAAGAAAGAATAAAAACCCTTTTTGAACACCAGCCATAACATCGGTAACGAAGATATAAAAAAATGGATTCTTCCTGTCGACAATAACAGTAATCGAATTGTACGCAGGAAAAAAATTCACCAGAACAACGAGCGACAAAGCCTTAATTTTACACTAAAGAAAAAGAAAAAAAATCTTTTACTCAAGTACACAACTTTAGCTACAAAGTTTTTAAGGAACGATTTTTCACACATAAAAGCGAACAGTATTCACATCAGTGGTTTTCGAAAACTGTAAACGCAAAACATAGAGGAGCTAAAACAGGGCAACCGGCGTAACAAGAAAGGGAAAACATCTGTAA
The DNA here is from genome assembly GCA_037127315.1 of Ascarosepion bandense. Taxonomy (NCBI): domain Eukaryota; kingdom Metazoa; phylum Mollusca; class Cephalopoda; order Sepiida; family Sepiidae; genus Ascarosepion; species Ascarosepion bandense. The sequence goes on from JBBBDQ010001158.1 coordinate 1,711,184, forward strand.
GTTAATTTTTTTTCTTTAACCAAAGTGATTTTTTTGTTTTTCTTGCTGGCGCAAAGAAGAAATAAATGTTATTATTTTTTCCGAACAAGAAAAGGGAAATTTCTTCTTTGACCGCCGTAACTAGATACCATATGTACGTGAATAACGTATTGTGGGAAGAAAAAGAAAGGAAAAAAGGTAAGTGTTTCCTCTTCTCCTCGTGGCAACAGATAACTTGTGTTATAATGAAATTACGTTGTAAACATTGGAGGATTTTAAGACAACCATGTTGGAACTAATTAAAATGCAATTCGAGCAGCAACAAATAAATGAGGAAATACAGATTAGGCTCGAGGAGCAACAATTAGAAATTAAACAGAAAAACGAAGAAAAGCAACTCCAACTACAAGAATTACTATTACGAGCAATGAAAATAAAGGGCTAAATTCTGAAAATGAATCGGCTACATGGCAAAATGCTATATGTAACTCAATCAAAGATTTCACTTATGCAAAACCTTCGCGGCTTACTTCAAACGAAATGAAGATTTATATGAGAATGATTGCGGGAATTGGTCAGACGCGAAAGAAGTGCTTCTACTACTTAAGAAACGGGTCAAACGAACACATTGAATTCGTAGACTACATCCTATCGGGGGAAAACGAATGTGTTGACTTACGGAGAAGCCGTGAAACTTTAAACAGATATATTCAGTCCGGAAACTTTGCTAGTCCACAAAAGGTAAAAATGTTTAAATTTAACAGAAAAGGATAGCGGAGACTCGCTTCCTCAGTAAGCAAACACTGCGATGACTTTAAGTTATCTGAACTCAGCGCTGACAATTTTTGAATGTTTTATATTCGTCTAAGATCTGGTTTCGACTAAAGACGCCGAGACTTTACGGAGAGTTCTAACCAAACGAAAGTGAACGAGAATTGACGCTACAAAAATTAGCTGAGGACTGTCAGAGATGTATGAGCGTAAAAAAGGACATACGGAAAGTACAACGAAAAACACGTTTTTTTCACTCCCCCCACAAAAGAAACAAACCAATTACTTTGCTACCAAAAGTCAAATGGAACCACAGAAGAAACAACCACCCAGTTCATGCTATCGCTGTGGATCTCTGTATTGGTACAAAAATTAACCATACCGCTATAGGACTTGTCTGTCGTGCAATAAAGTGGAACATAAAAGTTCGCACTGTAGAACAGAGAAAGCCGAGTGAGAGCCACTAGAACTGACCAAGCGGACGGAATAAATATACGAAAATATGTACAAGTGGGAATGTTGAACAAAAAAAATCGGATTACAATTGGATTCTGGATCTAAATTAACCATTATTAGCCTAGAGACATGGAAGAAATTAAACAAACCGACCATGTTGAGAACAGATAAAATAGCCAGGTCGATAAGAGGGAGAAAAATCAAATTTGAGGGAGAGATTATCACAAATGTGACGTTCAACGGGTTTACCAACAAATTGAAGATGTTTGTTCTAAAAAATACGGAAAATGTGTTTGGAAATGACTGGATGCAGAAATGTGATCCCTGGGATTTACCGATAAATACGTTCTTCAAAAAAAAAAAAAAAAGAAAGGTTTATCGCCGAGGCAGAGAAATTGAAGAAGAAATTAAAGAAGAGTTTCCCCGACATATTTTCAGCAGGCCTCGAGAGGTGTAAAAAAATGGCGGCCAAAATCGAACAAAAAGAAAATGTACAACCCATTTTCAAGAAGAAATGACATGTACCTTTTGTATTATTAGAAAAGATAGACAAAGTCGGAAAATTCCGTAGAAACCGGTATATTTGCAAAGGTAGAATATAGTCAATGGGCCACATCTATGGTTTCTGTGAAAAAAAAAAGAATATATAAGTATGCGCTAACTTCTCGACAGGATTAAATCCAGCGGTTAAAGATTATCACTATCGTTTCCCTAGTCCAGAGGACGTATTCACAAATTTGAACAGAGGAAAATTTTTCTCAAATATAGACTTGAGTAAAGCATACCTACAAATGTTAGTAGACGAGGAAAGCTCGAGGTTGTTGTACATAAACACTCATAAAGGGTTATATAGGTTCAAGAGATTAGCATTCGGAATCAAGGTCGCGCCGGCCATATTTCAGCAAATAATGGACACTGTGCTAGGCGGACTGGATTTCACGATCGTATACATTGATGATATCCTGATAAATAACAAAAATATTGAACAACACTGGGAACACGTTAAAGAGGTTTCAGGCGGATCCAAAATTACGGCTTTAATGTAAAAGAAAATAAATGTGACTTCTTTATGAAAGAGATAAAATACCTGGGCCATATTATTGACAAAGAAGGAAGGATATCAAACCCAGAAAAGGCCACGGCAATAAAAAATATGCCGGCTCTAAAAAATGCAGCCCAGTTACAAAGCTTTTTGGGCTTAGTAAATCAAGCGTTTATACCTAACATGCACAAATTACGCGCACCCCTAAACGAACTGTTAAAGAAGGAAGAAGTTTGGGAATTGTCATCCGAATGTCAGAAAATTTCGACAAAATCATTAGGTCTCTAATAGCAGATTTATCTTTAATGCATTATGATCCAAAATAGGAAATAATAGTCGCGAGTGACTCGAGTTCCTATGGTGTTGGGGCCTGTATACTTCAAAAAATGCTGGATGGGACACTTAAACCCATCGCGCATAATATTTGGATAAAAAGGCCTACCTGTCGACACTGATTACTAAAATGGGGGATTAAATTATCACTTCAAATTAGAGTATTTTCCATCAAACAAAATCGGGCATGCAGACGGTCTTTCGAGACTAATATCAGAGAAAACGGAGCCATTAGAAGATTCCATAATTGCAGCTTTACGATATGAGAAAGATATTAGTATGCAGTACAATTTGAGACCTCCCGTCATATTACGGGAAATCAGAAACGAAGCAGTGAATGACGAATTTATAAAGGAAACGAAAACATAAATTGCAGAATTTAAGCATATCTCAAACAGTTTTCGTTATGTGATAATGTTTTGTTATATAATGAAAGAGTAGTAATCCCGAAAACGCTACAAAGGAGAATCCTCAGGGATTTCCACATGGGCCACACAGGAAAGAACAGGATAAAATTCTTTAATGTGTAGTATGTGTACTGGCAAAACATGGATCAATATATTGTACATATGGTTGACTAATGCAAGGGATGATCTTTAGCAGCAAAGGCACCTCAGATCAGTCATAAGCCATGGCCTAAGTCAGATCGACGGTGGTTGAGAATCCATGCAGATTTCGCAGGTCTATTAGAGGGCTTCTATTACGTGATTGTAGTAGACAGTTACAGCAAATATCCAGAAAACCTACTCCTGAGACGACAATAAGTTGCCTCCACGAGCTGTTTACTCGTTTCGGAGTGGTGGGTTGTCTAGATAATGGGACACAATTTACATCTGCGGACTTTCAAGAATTTTGTGAAACATATCAGGCGAAACACATCAAATCTCCGCCATATCACCCAAGGTCAAACGAACAAGCGGATAGGTTTGTAGATACACTAAAAAGAGCACTAAGGAAAGCTTATGGCGTACCAACAGAAAAGGCATTACAACAATTCTTGTAATTACAACGAACAGTACTACGTCATCGACACTATCTCCGGCGAAAGTAATGTTCGCTCAAAGAATTAGATCGGTATTCGATAAGTTACTGCTAAGACATACAAAGCAATCACCAACATCGTTTGTACCGAAAAGAAAATTTAACCCACGTGGAGAAAGTTTTTTTTTTTAAATGTTCAAAAACAGCACATCCTAATGGGAGCCAGTTACAATAGAGAAACTGATCTGTTTTACATGATTTAGGGTCCGAAGTTCTCACATAAAAGACATTTAAATCAGATCAGTTAGAGGATTCTAACGGTCTACCTCAGGAAGAGGAGGAAATAATGAACACAATATTTAACACATTCGATATGCAAAGGCCTCAAGCAGTTTCAGAACCACGGAAATCTAGCAGAAAAAGAAAATTTACAGAGCTTTAATGATTAATACGAAGAGGAAAAATATTAAAGACCCCTGCGAGGTAAAAACTTGAGAGGGGAGTGTAATGGGTCCTTACCTGTAACCCTAGAATGAACTCTTCCTAAAACTATATATACTACGCCTCTCAAGAAAGAGAGAGTCGAGTTGGTAGTAGTTCACTCCAAAACAGACAGACAGTTATAATAACACTTTCCACATTTTGTATTGTTATTGCTTGTTAATATATATTTGTTATTTCTGCTCTTTGGTCGTATATGGACCATAACAAGTAGCCACTAGCTGACAAAGATTGGAAAGTTTATATATATATATATATATATATATATATATATATATATATATATATATGACAATAAAGGTTAATGAATCCAGCCTGACTTACAGTTTAATCCATAAGTGGAGAAAGAAGCTCGAAAGATAATGTCACGACATAAGTTGGAATTCAAATTCGCAACTATTATTATATCATCGGTTCATTCACACCTAAACCCATATACCTCAGCTTAGACACCATCTGATGAGACATTGTAATTTCAATGTCGAATCAAATATGTACACTTTGTAGTGGATAAAAAAATTATACATGTTCTAAACTATAATTTATAATAAATATTAACAGCTCTATATTATATATCGAGCAATGTTTTAAATTAATGTTTTGGACGTTGTAAATTTTTCTTCGTTCCTTATTCACTCGGATATATATATATATATATATATATATATATATATATATATAGATAATTTTGTACGTACGTATATGATTGGCTGAGTTTTCTTTTAAATACCACTGTGTATAAGGCTAAAATATTTGTCATGTGAAGAGATTATCTGAGATTCAGTGTGTTTATTTCTATTCTTTTTTCATAATCAATTTTTATATTCATTTCACTTTGCTTTTACTTTCTATTCAAAGTCGAACGCTAAATGTCTCATTTGATTCCAATGCAATACAAGGTGACTATTCCATACATTTCTGCACCTGTGTCAAATTTTGGTCTCAGCTTACCTATGTAAGGCGAACAAATATGTAAAGATTTGTGTAAAATCCGAGGTCATACATGCAGTCTGTGTGATTATGAAAACACAAAGACAAAACCAAATGGAATTAAAAGTGAAGAGAATGAAATCTGAATTTCTAATTGTTTTCTCTGTGATTGAAACAAGGTATATAAAACAACAATCTAAATATAATTTTTTTTCTACATAAATGTATGTATGTATGGCGTCTAATTAAAACAAAAAAAAACGTATCGTTACTTATGTTATAAGGAAAAAAAACTACGACTCATATAAATTCAGTATTTAATCACCTTCAAATTAGTTTTCTCCTGAAACCATAGAATTTATCCAATGAAGTGTCCATTGATGGATGAATTCCTGGAAATATTGTTTGCAATAGCGATCAGCTAACTCGTTACATTCTCTTGGATTGCCATGACTTCTAGAAATCTTGTTCCTTTCAAGTAGAATATAAACTTTAAAGAGAAAAATGTCTAGGTTATGGTGGTTGTCGGCCCTGGGGAATGTTGTTCTTTGTCCAAACCTGCTGCAGAAGCCATGATAACTGATGAAATCTCAGCGTAATGTATTCTGTGACCCACAGAATATTATTACGGTCAAAGAAAAAATACGATTTGGCATCAGAAACAATGACAAACAAAAGTGTGATTACATTGAAGAGAATAAAAAAAAGTTATAATTTTATATACACGCTTTTAACTGTTGTCGTTTATCCGTCAAGACGATTGTTGTTCCAGCAGCAACAACAGTGGCATATACTATGTATGAAACTATATATATCACTCAGTCGTGTAGCTAGAAAACAACACGTTATACACTATCTTTCCGCGCAAGGTAAGGATATCTCTGAATTACAAACCGTAGAGAAGGCATCAGATGATTATTTAAATATATTATCTAGAATTCATAGCAATTTAAAGATAATGAAATAAATGTACAAACTTATAAGCATGATAATCTATATTACGTAGATATAGGACATTAAAAAACAACTTTTTCTATGTGTCGTATCTATTCAGGAAATAGGCAGCCATGTCTCTCCTTTGTAGTTCTTAATAAATTTTGTCTTTTTATCTTTCCGATAATCACTCAGCCTTCCTTTTACACAAACTCTTTAGTTGATTTTCTAAGCATCAATTACATGTGGCACAAGGCCGATAGTATGGGGTACCCAGTGTGGATCGAACTCACTACATAGTTGTAATATGTTTTAGCAAGACAAACTTGCTAATCGTTACACTACGTCGAGGGCCCTGCTCAAGTTCCTTAGAAGGCTTATGCTTTGTTTTCTGCTGTTTCTTTTGCTATCAATCGCTCGTATCAGTATGAACTTTTTCAAGCCTCCCTTCCGCTATATGCGCCCTCGAAATGTCAATTGTCTATTCCTGCTGTAATGTTTTTTTGCTTTCATTTTTTCATATAACATTGCCGTTGTTCACCTTCGTTCCAAGGTATCCTCAGCATCCTTCAGTAGAACAATATGTTGCTTTAAGTTTCTTCTTTCTCTGTGAGGAGATTGTCCAGAATTCAGTTCCATATAGGAGAACTGTTATTACAAAGAAGAAGAAGAAGAAAAAGAAGAAAAAAGAAGAATGCAAATTTATCATGAAAAATTCAGAAATATGAACTCGGTTTGCTGATTCTAAATTCAGCGATGATAACCGTTGACTACTTTTAGCAAAATTATTTATTTTCTATATTCAGTCTGATGTTCGAGGCGCTCTTATTCAAAATGTTAATATTTTTTTTCTAAATTTTTAGTCGATTCATAATAAATTTACTGATATGTTATTTTTTTGCCAGTGAAATCCAAATTTCTTCAGGTCTTAAGTGTAATGGTTTTTCGAATCATTATGATGTCTTTTTAAAAGAAAATAATTCTCTCTAATAGAATGAATTTATTTATTTTTTCATTCTTAAATTTCGATTCATTGATCCATCAAATGTGGCTGTTATTATCCTCAAAAATCACAATTCGAAATTTCGATTTCTTACCTATCCCCGTCGTTCCATCATCCTCCCAACCCAGCCCATGAAAAAAATATCAAATAAAACTTGTCATCGCTTTTCATCATCTTCACAAGCACAAATCCATCAAGGCGCCCTGTCGACCCTAAACGCCACACCACCAGCATCTTATGTATCACCCTGTTTTGTTGTAAACGTCACTAAACTCAAAGTGCACAATTTTGTTGTTTTTTTTACGCCCGCATTCAAAACGAACTTACTTGCCGAGGTGTATCAATATGCGTGTGCATGCCTGTATGTGTGGGTGTGCGTGTGTGGGTCTCGTCTGTTTTTCTTCTTCAAATATGAAAAATGATAATGAACAATGAAGACATGAATAAATGGAGAGGATTAAAATATGGAGTTGGGAGCAGAAAGGAATCAGATTTTCTTTTTTCGTTCTTTATTTGCCATCCGTCTTCTTCCTAATCTTTGAAAATTTAGTCTTGTTTATTTCATACGTGGAAAGGCATTTTGTGATTCGTTAGTAATAATTCAAGATTTTTTTTACACTCTTCACCGAATATGATGGCACAATGTGAAAAATCTGTCGTCATACCTACCAATTTTACCTAATTTTATACCTACTTTTTCATTAGATGTATAAAAGTAAAAAGTATTACATAATATATATATATATATATATATATATATATATATAAGCTAATATTAAAAATCTACGTATGTCACAGGCGACATTCCAATTTTTCGTATTTTTTACCCTTATCATCATTATTGTTTGTTGGTGGCTCTAAAGTTTATGGGAGGTTGGATTTTGAGGGTAGCTGGGTTATATATTTCATATTGAAAACCGTTGGCTTTCAAGTGAATACATTTCAATGAGTTATGGACATTATGATAGGACAGTTTCATATACGAAGTCAACATAACAAAGGCGTTTATAAAGGCCAAGTAATAACACAAATCTTTCTTTTTATCTTACTCTGTATTTTTATCTCACACACTCACTTTCTCAAATATTCACACTATCTATCTATCTATCTATCTATCTATCTATCTATCTATCTATCTATCTATCTATGTCTATTCATATCTAATTTGATCTTAGACTGCTTATATCATAATATAATCTGCTTATGATATTAATCATTTCATAACAGTCTGTTTATTTATATATCTCTGATATTTCATATCTATCTATCTATCTATCTATCTATCTATCTATCTATCTATCTATCTATCCGGATGTCAGATATATATATATATATATATATATATATATATATATATATATAGATAGATAGATAGATAGATAGATAGATAGATATAAAATGATTAATATCATAAGCAAAATATATTATGATATAAACAGTCTAAGATCAAATTAGATAAGAATAGACAAAAGTAAATATATATATATATATATACTTTTGTCTATTCTTACCTAATTTGATCTTAGACTGTTTATATCATAATATATTTTGCTTATGATATTAATCATTTTATAACTATCTGTTTTTTATATATCTCTGACAGTTCATATCTATCTATCTATCTATCTATCTATCTATCTATCTATCTATCTATCTATCCGTATATCAGATTTTTAATGCAGCTGCCATTTTAGGACGAAGAGCATCTCCTCTTCGTTATAATATTACATCGATATACATTGAGACATTTATATATATATGGATATGACTCATAATTTTCCATAATTTTAAACAAACATACAACGTATGATATAATTATTTTACGTACACATACACACATATATTCATATATATATACATAGATATATCTATATTCATCCTATAGTCATACATATAGCCATACACACACACATATACATGCATATATATATATGCCTCTATATATGCATATATATGAGTGTGTGTGAGTGTGTGTGTGTGTGTATGTGTTTATAGTGTTATGGCAGCTTAAAGCAAGAAACTACCAGTCACATTGTAGTGTTGATTTCTGTAGGTAAACTGTTCATATTTTAAAACAGCATACCACATGCATAGCCCGTATATATATATATATATACATATTAATAAATATACATATTGTCCTATGAACTATCGTCGTGGGACAATATGTATATTTTTCTGTTCATACTACTTTGAGCACTGTTTTATTGATACCTGAATAATAATACTATATACATGTACAACCTCATATGTATATTTATTAACTGACATTATTACTTATATATATATATATATATATATATATATGTGTGTGTGTGTGTGTGTGTGTGTGTGTGCACTGAAATCAACACTCAGACGAAAAACAGTCTGTTTAACTGTAAACGCAATTGTCAGGCTTGACTGAAGCAGACTGTCGCTTCTGGCTGTTGATTTCAATATTCACTTGCATATTTACACACACTCTAGCTTTGATACTGCGCACTTTGACCCACACATATACCTTAAAACTATACATTTTCTACAAGTATTAATAACAATTTCATGAATTATTCAAAACAAAATACACATTCAGCTATTTCTGGCAAATTCGTTAAGTTCACATACACACACACGTACACACACACACACATATATATATATATGAATATACATATATATAAATATATATATAGAGAGAGAGAGAAAGAGAGAAAGAGAGAGAGAGAAAGAGAGAAAGTGAGAGAGAGAGAGAGAGAGAGAGAGAGAGAGAGAGAGAGAGAGAGAGAGAGAGAGAGAGGGAGAGAGAGAAAGAGAGAGAGAAAGTGAGAGAGAGGGGGGATAGAGAAAGAGAGAGAGAGAGAGAGGGAGAGAGAGAAAGAGAGAAAGAGAGAGAGAGAAAGAGAGAGAGAGAGAGAGAGATTTCTTAACAGAATTACTCGCCCCCTACTAAATAATTTCTGAGGAAATGCAGAATCACTTTTTTATATTAACAAAACCTTTTAAGATTATTATTTTATATTTTTCTTCTTATAATTTTTTTATTTTTCTTCTTGTTGTATTTAATACATTAGCTACAGTTTTGTTCAATTCTTATTTAAATAATTGACACGTCCTGTCTGGCTTATATCGCAACACTGGCCCAGTATCCATTGGTCTACACCAACAATTATTTAAAATATAACAACAATGCTTAATTCTGCTATTTTAAATTTCCTTCTCAATATATGTACGGCTCAGTGAATGAACCACATTTAACTGCCCGATGATGGCGTATTGAACACTGAAAATTAATGGCTTTTGAATTGCATTATGCTATTAGCTAAACTTATTTATAAATGGAACTTTGTTTGCGTGTGTATGTGTGTGTCTGTGTGTGTGTCCGTTACCTATAGACTCCGAAATGGCTGAACTGATTTTCTTAAAATGTTAAACAGTTGTACTATAAGCGTCTGCGAGTGTTCTTAGCTAGGCTTTATGTCCAGGTACCCCCGATAAATATAGGAAATCGATAATCGAATAAATCGGGTTGTAGAAGGAATGATCCGATTTTAATCAAATTAGTTACACTCAAAGACAAAGACATAAGAAACGATATTCAGAAGTTTCAAGGTTGCAGTTCTTACAATAGTGCAGAAAATTGATAATATATATGTATATAAAAGGCAAGATGTTTGTGTGTGTCTGTTTATCTGCCTGTATGTCTGTATTTTTTTTCAGCCCTTTTATTTTAGTTTTTGCTTCGGGTTTGGCTCTAAGTAGGTATAATTGTAGTTCTTAGTCTCAGCCATGATACCATTTACTCAGATGACTTATTTATCCTTTAAAATTCAGTTTACGACGAAAAAACTTATTTGATATCGATACCAGGAAATCAAAATTTGACTTACATCAATTCATTTTTCTTTCAGTCTACGGTTTCGCTTTAACTGGAAACAACTATTGCTTTTTAGTCTTTCGTTCCAACGTCCAAAGAGTCTGAGCTCCATGACCATGGATTAGTTTTAAAGCTTTCGTTACACCCGAGCAACGCCGGGCTATACTGCTAGTATATTTATAAAATATCTATAAATGCTCTATTTCTGTATATAGCGCTTTTATAAAAAGTAAATATTAAACTGTGGTGCATATATCCATTAGTTTAAACCAACTATATATATATATATATATATATACTTCTAGAAGATGAGGACTCAATGTTTTTTTCTATTTTGAGTGCCCCGGCATTTATTTTCTTATGAACAGTGTTCAACATATTAAAGATTATAAAGCTGAAAATAATTATATAGTTATGAATTAATTATATATATCAACACGGAAATTTCTATATTTCGAGATAGATTCTCTTCATCAGGCAATTTTTGATGTTGGTTGCAGAGATGATTTACATGTAAATACAAAAACCTTTACATGGGTGTTTCTTTTAACTAGTCAGAGAAGATTCGCTCTAATTAGTTAAAAGAAACACACGTTCATAACTAGATATATACAGCAAACATATCAGTACACTTGTAGTTCAAGGGATTATGACTGCAGGTTCATAAAGAGTATACCCAATTTTTTTTATCGTCTTTTGATGTTTCTCTTGCGTTGATTTAATGGAGGACGGGGTGTTTTGCCTTCATATTTTTCGGATACGTCAACCAAACAAAGCCGAAAAATTGAAGAAGTTCTTAATATGTTTTAACAAAAGGGCTCCTAAGACATCATAAAGTAGCTACTGCAATAAAATAAACAAAAACTAAGAAGCAGTCTGAGGTTGGTTCAGCTTTATGACAAGACACGTCGCACGTAATTAATTTAAAATTTAAAGTTTAGTGTACTTAATATCTTCACACTTTCCTATCGATGTATTGTTATAACTATTTCGTTTGTTTATATATATATATATATGTATATATATATATATATATATATACATATATATATATATATATATATATATATATATATATATATTCGAAGTCTATAGGTAACGGGGACACACACACACACACACACAGACACACACACACACAGACAAAGTTCCATTTATAAATAGGTTAAGATATTCTCGACTTTCTGCACTATTCTAAGAACTGCAACCTTGAAACTTTTGAATATCGTTTCTTATGTCTTTGTCTATGAGTGTATCAAATTTGATTAAAATCGGACCACTCTTTTTACAACACGATTTTTTCGATTTTCGATGTTCAATATTTATCGGGGCTACCTCGACACAAAACGTAGCTAAGAAGCCAACCTTCCTGAAAATCCAAGAATATATATATATATATATATATATATATATATATATAGTCATCCGCAAACAGATCTGTTTCGCTGTATCACAGCTCATCTGTACGGTTAGACTCCGATTGCCTTCGTTAACCCAGGATTGAAACCCGACCAAAATTGTGTCAGTCGGCGATTCTATCTCTGGGCTTTGGGCGCTCAAAGAAAGCAGTCTTCTTAGCGTGTATATTGTCATTATACACGCTCAATAGCCAGAGTGCTTTAATTCATTACTGAATGAGCGATGCGTACATGCCAGAGTAGCTACTGTTTATAAAAAAAAAGTGGCTTTATGCTAAAGCCGATATTAATTATTACGAATTCAATATTAAAACTGATCTACCTAGAGGGGTACAAAGTAATTAAAATTATTTATTTACAGATTCAATATATATATATATTACATGTAAAAAATTCAAATTTTCCAAGATAGTATAGCCATTTCAACGAGTGAAATTTGCTTAATCATTAAATAAATAAATAAATCATTATGCTAAAATACAATTAGTTGTTTGAGTGTATTTGCGGATAAAGAGTAATGCAATTAGAGTAGGGAAAATAAAAATTAAAAGGAAGAAAGAAAGAATCTCTTGCAACTCATCTGGATCGTTTCCTTGTCAAAATTGGTGAATACTGCCATAATCATTGTCTTCAGTTCTTCATTGTTGTTACAAAGAGGTTTGTTAATCTCTTGCTTATCTATGGCACGCACATTATAATCAAGGTGGTTGCAGTTTGGTAAGTTTGATGGCCAGATGTCGATACTTCAGACCGCTCCGTCCAGAAGTCCACCATCGTCTGGACGTTTAATGAAATAACAATGAAGTTATATTATTTAAATAAGGTTCTTTACTTTGTTGCAAGACTAAAAGGATAACAACCAACACAAAAAAATGCAAATTCGTTACAACCACAAAATTCAGTTAGAAATTGCAAATTATTTAATAAGTTCTTTGTTTCTCTTTATTGTTCGACAACTTCTCCACATCAGTTGACGTATTTGTTGATGACAGAAACAAGACTTTGTCCAAGTGGTCATCACCCAACCTTGTTCTTAAACGATTTTAATATATTTCTTTTTCGTATAAAGGTTGTTCTCTTGCATATATTCTTTCAAATAATTATACCATCATTTTCGCATTATTCATTAGACTTTTGTATTGTCCGCTTGCCAAAAAATATTTCTTAAGAAAGTCAGTTGTCTACCTAGCGCACTGTCGAGCTCTCTGCCTTCGGGCAAATTTTATTAACCAAGTCGTGGTTCTATCGAAAGGTAGAGTCACGACTGGGGAAAATTAGATAGATATTTTTGGCCGGGCTATACGCCCCGGAGGATCCACAGTAAAAAGGGCTTGTGCCACAGTTTGCCTTTAGTGTGAAGGCAACTGGATACTGCTGTCAACTCGCACAGTTGACAGCCTTACGCACTGTCGATCTCTGCCTTTGGGTGAAGATTAATGACCCAGTCGAGGCTCCGACAAAGGGTAGAGTCTCGACTGGTAAACATTAGACAGAAATATTTGACCGAGCTATATGGCCCGGAGAATTCACATTAAAAAGGTCTAGTGTTACATTTTGCCAAGTGGGAAGATAGATAAATACTGCAGTCAACAAACGCAGTTACGAGCCGTCAAGTACAGCAGTTAACGAGAGCAGTTAACGACAGTTACTAGTCAGGCAGCTTAATAATAACTTCGGAATTAATTCTTTATTACTATTTATTACCACTTTCGTTTGAATATATTACATCTTGTTATACTAATAGACTGTTTTAAACCTACCTTCTTGTTCCGTGCCTTATCTCCGGCACAAACCAGTCACTACAATTTGCGGCGGCGTTTCGCTACAACTCCACAACAAACTGGCAACGAAGATTCACAACAAATATACTTTTTTTCCATCAGAGGTTATTTTTAATGAATCCTCATAGTAGATGTTCCGTTCGAATAAATTAAAAATGTATCAATTCTTTTAAAATTTATTTTGTTTCTGTTTCGGATACGAAATTGAGCAGATAATTGTTTCGAGGAAATCAGAACAAGTCCGTGTGTTTTAAAAGTAAAATATAACCCTGCATTATTTTAACTGCCTTCAAAGATTTGTGGTAAATCACATCGATCAGACGTTTCTTCTTTATGCAAAGGAGAACGCTGGTTCGAATCCTGCTGGTCTGCGTATTTTCTTTGTTAAATTCTACAATTCCGTAGGAGAAATAAATACTGTTAAAAATAAACGGGGCATCAAACACGTGTATCCACTAAAAGTTTAAAATAATATATATATATATATATATATATATATATATATATATATATATATCTTCTGCCAAATATTCCATGTCACTTTCGAGACATGATCGCCCAAGCCTGTATTACGTATGGCACTTCACTGATGACACCGCCATTTAATAACGTTCCAATAGGAAATGTATCAAGGCTTAGAAAGTTAACCTGGCAAAAAAAAAAATAACCTTCGATCTGTGATAAAATGCGATAGAAAATGGCTCGCGAATTTTAATGCTTCCAAAACGAAGCTGCTCCCCTTTAACCGCCATAGAGAAATCTTTTTGCCTACCATCAGAATGGATGACGCTAGTCTCTTAGAGAACTACACACTGTGCATCCTTACGCCACCCTCTTAAATAACCTCAAACAGAACATGAAACTAATAATCACCATCCATTCCTAAGTTCACATTTTATTTCTCCCTTTTTGTGTGCGGGTATGTGCATGTGAGTATATATATATATATATATATATATATATAAATTAAAAAGGATAAAAAATAAATATATCATGAGAAATATTATATGTGGCGTGAAGAACACTTTTCGAACTAAAATCGTTTTTAACGATGGTGTCTTATATTTATGATGCGGGCTAATATATATATATATATATATATATGTGTGTGTGTGTGTGTGTGTGTGTGTGTGTGTGTGTGGTAGAGGTTTTATATATATATATATATATATATATATATATATATATAAGAGATGACTTATCAGAATAATATTCATTGAAAATATTAGCAAAGTTGACGTTTTAAGGACAATGTAAACAAAAATTAAACTTATTGTAATTATAAAGAGACAACGAAATATGCAGGCTTCGAGAATTTGACACTAAATGAAAATGAAGAAGGTCATCTTGTAAGCTACATCACGAGATTATATAAATGGCTGGTAGAATGGTTAGATATCGTGAGTGAGCAAATAATGTTGAAATCTAAAAAAGTTCGGAAGTTGTGGGAAGCCAGGGTTGTTCCCGTGCTTAAGAGGCACGTCATATTAAAGAAAATATGGGATATTACTTTAAAGAAAAATCAAATTGCAATATATATTTTGCTTTTGCATTTGTTCCTTAGTCAGCACATATGTTATACCCTGCCATCATACCATTGAATATTCCGTTTTGATCACGAGGAATAATGGATAAATATATCAAATAACGTTTGATTTCAGCAAGAAAGAGAAAGTAAGAACGCAAATTATATGCTTTCATGTGTTTAACGTCTGCTTCAGTGAAATAGAAAACGCTTTTTAATTTTTTTTTTTTCATTTATACACCAGTATATCGTTAATTAATGACCAGCATCACGTACTTACGATTTTTACTGGAATATTTTGTTGCAACAGTTAAGGCTAATATATTGATTTGTTCAAAAAATCTTTCGGGTGTTAAGTAAAAAATGTACTTAACAAGCCGAATGTCTAACCCAAAATTTAATGATGCAATAAGGGAATTTTCATAAATATTTTATAGTTTAGAAACTCGGAAATAGCTCATGGCGTCATTAACTTAAGAATTACGATTAATCACAAAATTCAAATACAAAGTGCATATTGGTTTTCATATGTACTGATAGTACGTTTTTATCGGAGTATATCTTTAGCAATCGTTTTTGAAATTTTACGTTACGATTTGTTTGAGAGTATAATAAATCATCATAAAGCAATACACCTTAATAAGAATATATTTCACAATTTGAAACTTAATGAATAATTTCGTGTCAAATCGTAGATTGGAGTCTTCCCTATGGTACCTAGGCTTTTTTAATTGAAGCGTAGAAGTCGACAGACGTCGACATGTAGCCGTAAATTCTATGCTAACAGTTTCTTTTCTCGCATTTCTTGCTGGTGGAACTCTCTTCCGGCTCCATCCTTTCCAACTAACTTTATTCTCCAAAAAGTTCAATGCAAGATCAATTGCTATCTACTGTCTTCCTGATTAAACATTTTTTGTTTTCGTTCCTTAGTAATGCTTCTTTTTTTTTCTAATTCATTCACACCCAGTATGTCCTTGTGTATCAGTGGAGTTACTGCCTTGTGCAGAGTGGGGAATCGATTAAATATGTATTTCATTGATTTCTTTTTAAACAGAAGGCTATAGTTCTTATTCAGTTGGTTGTTAAAATTGCTCAATCCGAATGGTTGCATGTAGATGATTTCGAAAGTTTTTCTATTACCAGGAAGTTCGAGATCTTCGATGTCTTCCAGATGACTTTCTTTTAAGTCCTGAACCTGTGGACCTGAAATTTTCAGCCTGTAGTGAGTATGGGTTTTTTATCCTTAACAGGATCATATACACGAAAAGCTGTGTTGCACTTACGGATTTACCAATGTTAAATACATTTTAACTTCAAATGCATGGTGTGCCCTGTTATAAGGCATGATGTTAACTACGTTATCTCAACAAAAAATGATAAAACATTAGCTAAATGACAACACCATTACAAGTGGCTGAAATGCCATAGCACTACAAAAGTTACAGTCTAAAATATGCAAAATATATCTGTCGTAGTCGGTATATTCAGCAAAATGTTACCAATATCGTCTAGTTAATAAGAATTTTTTAAAGAAAATATTGACTTGCATAAAAGTGCAAACCAATACCGTCCCATAACAAAACAACATCATCGCTATTTAATTGTTTTTATCTTATTTTTCTTTTGTGGTTCTACAGAAGGATGCTACGGATATCGTGGACTGAGCATACAAGCAACGACGAAGTGTTAGAAAGAATGGCAACAAAAAGGAAATTGATGCTGAGCATCAGGAAGAGACAACTGAAGTTCCTGGGACATGCAATGAGGAAGGAGAGCCTGGAGAACCTGATACTGACTGGACAGATAGAAGGAAGGAGAGACAGAGGAAGGCAGCGGATAACATATCTGCAGGGCCTGATCAGGTGGATGACGGAACGGGGGTTGCCAGGAGCAACAGGAGAAAACATACTAAGAGCCACAAGGGATAG
Organism: Ascarosepion bandense; assembly: GCA_037127315.1. Classification (NCBI taxonomy): domain Eukaryota; kingdom Metazoa; phylum Mollusca; class Cephalopoda; order Sepiida; family Sepiidae; genus Ascarosepion; species Ascarosepion bandense. The sequence continues at coordinate 1,728,618 of JBBBDQ010001158.1, forward strand.
GGAGACGTGGAGATCCATGATCACCTACGTCCTGAAGTGACAGGGCACATAGAAGAAGAAGAACGTTTCTAGAAAGCTCTCTTTCCTTTTAACATTCAATTAACCTCACCATCTTTGATTTCTAGTGTTTCTTTAAAGGTTCCTTTTCTTATTCTTTTTCCAATTATTCGTTTTCCTTCTATATTTCGTCACTTATTTTCTTTTCGCTCAGATATTTTTGATTTTATCCGATTATTTATTCTTTCTACTGTCTTTTCTTTCTTATCTTTCTTATTTTATTTACTTTCTTTATTTTCTATATTTTGTTGCTTACAATTTCCTTTACACTACCAACACTTGAGCTATCGTCCAGAAAATCCCTATCCTTGTACGTAAATTAATATAGGCTTCGCTTTTCAGTGAAGACCGGTCCCGCTGCGGTAAATAACGCTAGCAGCTGGACAGTGATCGGTCCGCAAAATGGAAATCTACAGGCAATTAATGGTCGAATGAGGCTTTACTGACCACCGGCCAGTCTTGGCTGCTCATAATAAGCGAACTCCTGTTGGAATGCAAGCGATTGCAAATTTCATCTCAGCAGGAAACTGATACGGAACTGTAATAGGTGAACGCCGCTGTACACTCGTGGCGACATATCGAACCGATTACGCGTTGCTTATCATTTTTCTTAACCATGCTGAGATTCCATTCGACAAAGATCAAATTTCGTTCGAGGTTTCCTTTATTTCTGATGTACAATTCTATTCCCAATCACACCAACTGTGTTACTCGGCAGAGTTTGCAGAAAACTGCCAGCTCACTTATAAAAATTATGTGCATATTAGAGACTTTCTATATTTCTTTTTTTATATAATACTTGACAAAAAAATGCCTTTCGAAAGACTTCAATATCATTAAAGATATTTTAATGCTTAAGAAGTTATGTACAAAAATGCTTCATGTCGATTAAGTAATTACAAAATAAAAACAAAAGATATTCCGTTGTTTGGCCATTTGGCCCAGGCTCATCCATATAAATCGCACATCCTTACACACACACATACACGCGCACGCGCGTATATATATACTAGCAGTATAGCCCGGCGTTGCTCGGGTGTAATGAAAGCTTTAAAACTAATCCATGGTCCTGGAACTCAGACTCTTTGGACGTTGGCACGAAAGACTAAAAAGCAATAGTTGTTTCCAGTTAAAGCGAAACCGTAGACTGAAAGAAAAATGAATGGATGTAAGTGAAATTTTGATTTCCTGGTATCGATATATAAAATTTTCTCCACTATTGTAAGAACTGCAACCTTGAAACTTCTGAATATCGTTTCTTATGTCTTTGTCTATGAGTGTATCAAATTTGATTAAAATTGGCCCACTCCTTCTATATCCCGATCTTTTCGATTATCGATTTTCGATATTTATCGGGGATACCTCGACACAAAAACTAGCTAAGAACACTCGCAGACGCTTATAGTACAACTATGTAAATTTTCAAGAAAATCGGTTCAGCCGTTTCGGAGTCTATAGGTAACGGACACACACACACACACAGACATACACACACAGACACACACACACAGACATACACACACAGACACACACACACAGACAATTGTCCATTTATAAATAAGTTTAGATAGATTTTTGACGTGGGAGGATGTGCAGGTGGTTTTATGAATACGTGTTCGGAATAAGAAAACAGGGAGTTGCGCTCGAATAGCAGTCGGGTTAGTTGCATTTACCTACTTGCAATACCTTTGGAAAAGGTACGAATTCATCTAAAATCCCATATGGATTCAATAGCATGATTTTAATCTGGAATTATCATTGTCGCTCTCAAAAACTGTTTATGCAATACCAATACGCAAAAATATATATCTATATATATCTATATATATATATGCTTTTTTAATCAATTTACCCCAAGTAAGGCAGTTTTACTGCCACTGTTACGCAGGGTGTTACATAGGGGAAAGTGACGAGGAAGAAGGTTTAGTTATAGGGGATGTCAGGAGGAGGGAAATAGACGGATGAGAATACCGGTTTAATGGGGGTGGAGTGGATGGAGAAAAGAACTTGAGAGAAAGGAAGCGAGTTAGTAAGATAGGAGATGTCTATTGACCTTACATTTAAATTCCTGGAGATTGTAGCTGTCGGGGAAGCAAGTATATGGAAGCGAATTTCACAGGCGGAATGTACGAGCTGTTAGAACAAAAATTGCGGTTACATTTTATCGGTTCCAATGTAAAAAGTTGTGACCTAAATGATGGTCTAGAAGTATTATTGTTACAATCAAAAATAAGTTTCAGCTTATTTTAAACGGTTGTTAAATTGTACTAAAAAGCAGATCAATCAAGAGTTTTTTCCTGTTTAATATTCTGGACAATATCCACCCACGTCTATTGAACAGGTGAAGAGGCTCATCCCTTGTTCCCTGTTTAGAATATGGTTTCCGGCTTTCTCTTCTCCAATCTTTTCACTCTTTTCTTTTTTTTTTTTCAATTGGAGTAGTAGAATAAAATATCGCCCGGTTCACACTCCACCCACGTCTATTGAACAGGTGAAGAGGCTCATTCCATGTTCCCTGTTTAGGATGTGGTTTCCGGCTTTCTCTTCTCCAATCTTTTCACTCTTTTCTTTTCTTTTTTTTTCAATTGGAGTAGATAGAATAAAATATCGCCCGGTTCACACTCCACCCACGTCTATTGAACAGGTGAAGAGGCTCATCTCTTGTTCCCTGTTTAAGGTGTGGTTTCCGGCTTTCTCTTTTCCAATCTTTTCCCTCTTACATCAGTGACGTTACCGCCTTGATCGGGGTTATATAATTAAAAAAAATATTGATTAAATTAATGTATTAAAAATGTTATTACTATTCCTTGTTACGGATATCACGTCAGGAATATTTTTATTTGTTGAACACCCGCAGAGCCACCGTGTGGTTGATACTGAAATTATGCTGAGACAAACTTATTCTTTCTGGAAGCGAGCAAAAAATACGCAGCTGCTGCATAGTTTCAACGATCCAGTTTTACGCATAAAATTTTGGTCAAAACTTAGTATGCTTTTTGGCACTTCGTGCCGCAGGTTAAGATATTTCCCTTAGGCTGATACCATCAAGTAACCCCTCTTTGAAAAATCGGCAATTTTAAGATTCAAACAGAATTAATATACAAAGAGAATGAATATACAAATATGCAAAGGTTCTTCTTCTTCTTCTTCTTCTTCTTCTTCTTCTTCTTCTTCTTCTTCTTCTTCTTCTTCTATGTGCCCTGTCCTTTCAGGACGTAGACGATCATGACTTTCCACGACTCCCTATTCCTGATGGCTCTTAGCACGCTTTCTCCTGTTACACTACGCAACCCCCGTTCTGTCATCCACCTGCTGATGCTCTTAAGATATGCTATCCGCTGCTTTCCTTTGTCTCTTTTTCCCTTTAACTGCCCTGTCAATATCAGGATCTCCAAGCGTTCCTTCTTCATTGCATCTCCAAGAAACTTCAGTTGTCTCTTCCTCCTAATTTTCTTTTCGTTGCCATTCTTTTGAACACCTCATCGTTGCTCACATGCTCGGTCCCTGATATCCGAATCGTCAACCTTTGTATGATAGATCCTATAATCTTTATTATATACAATAAGTTTATGTTAGAAAAATATAGTAAATATACTTCTTTCAAATGCTGCGGATATCGTGGACCGAGCATGCAAGCAACGATGAGGTGTTGGAAAGAATGGCAACGAAAAGGAAATTAATACTGAGCATCAGGAAGAGACAACTGAAGTTCCTGGGACACGCAATGAGGAAGGAAAGCCTGGAGAACCTGATACTGACTGGCCCGATAGAAGGCAAGAGAGACTGAGGAAGGCAGCGGATAACACATTTGCAGGACCTGATCAGGTGGATGACGGACCGGGGGTTGCCAGAAGTAACAGGAGGAAGCATATTGGGAGCCACAAGAGATAGAGAGACGTGGAGAACCATGATCGCCTACGTCCTGAAAGGACAGAGCACATAGAAGAAGAAGATCTAGACCCGTCAAAACGGTGGCGATATTTTTTTCCATAATTTCGTGTCCTCTGTAGCTCTTATGAATTTCGTGTTCTTGTTATATCTACTAAAGCCTCTTCTTCCATCCATCTACTCAAACTCGTCAAAGTAGGTTATGCATTATTTCCCTCTGTCTCACTTGCCTTTAATCTTTCCTGTGAATATCAACATTTACAAACTGTCTTTCGTCCTTAACCTGAGAGAAAAAGTAGAATTACTACTTCCAAACAGTAGTTCTCAATATTATTGTTATAGTGCCCTCGTAAGAGAAAGGGACTCTTCCTTTTGTTATATATAATTATTTGTGGGATGCAGGTAAGGGCAGCTACTAATTGGTTAGCTGTACTTTGTCTCCCTCTGTTTCTCTTGCTTTTAACCTGTTCTGTGAGTATCAAATTTTCCAAACACTCTTTCCCCATTACTCTGGGATAATAGTTAAAATCAGTAGATACTTTCCAACAGTAGTTCACAGTATTATTTTATCCAGTTGAACCATTTCGTTCCGTTTCAGAATGCCATTCTAGTTTTACTCGAAAACACAACAGCTTTTGTGTTGCAGTTAACTATTTTTATTATTAATTATGATTATACATATATATATAAGAGAAATTCAGAAAGACACGTTATTTATTTCGTGGTAAATCGGAAGTGTGTGCCTATTTCAGCCGAACCATCATCAGCTTCCGTCTTTATTGTACAAAGGATTTTACACGAATTCGTGTAAAAACCTTTGTACAATAAAAACGGAAACTGATGATAGTTCACCTGAAATAGGCCCACACTTCCGATTTACCATGAAATAAAGTGTCTTCCTTAATTTCCCCTATATTTGCTATTTATGTATTTATATAGACAAATATTTGGAGCTCTCTTAGAGAGTTATCCTACCACTGTATGTACAGGATACTCCTTTAAATTCATCTATATCTACACTGCATGCTGATTAATATATATATATATATATATATATATATATATATATATATATATAAGTTCAGGAGTTACACATTGCCTTTGAATTAACTTTTCCAAAATACTGAGTTCCACCATATGTGAACACCTGTTAGATAACAGAATGTGTGCTGCTAATTTCAATGCTGATTGGTTCACTCTTCTGTCCTGGTCGCACTCTGTATTTCCTCTCAAAGTGCTGGAGGCTCTTTATATCGGGTCCCGAAAAACCTTTCCTGTGTAAACTGTGTGAGTGTGTGTTGGGGCTCGCTATTATTTGGCACTTTGTTTTTCATTCATACTTTTTCTTCTTTCCATTTATTACCATTATTTTTTTACTTCTTCACCACATATTCCATTGTTATTTTAATCTAATTTTGACTCTACAGTAGAGCGAGAGTGAAACCGGTTGCTTCACTTTTGTAAACATCGTGTAATATTAACCAACACACTTTCAATTCATTAATTAGATTTTGTACCTATGAAAATACCTTTAAATATATATATATATGTCTCATTATCTTACTATTCTTATAACACTTTATCTATCTCAGCTTATTCATATCTATCACCTATTATGCTTACAAATATTATAATTACCACTTCCCCGTGTTTAGTTAGAGATCCTTTTATCAAAGAAATTAATGTCTACATACCGTTAAATTGACAAATACTACTCAAGAAAATATTTCTTCCAAAAAGAATTGATAACAATTTTTGTAAGTCTTCGATTGAATTTTTTAACCCGACATCTTTCTTCTTCTTCTCCTTCAATATGCCGTGTCCTTTCAAAACGAAGGCGCTCATGATCTTCTATATCTCCCTATCTCTTGTCGCTCTTAGTACTGCTTCTCGTGTTATCCCACTCAATTCCCGCTCCGCCATCAACCTGCTCAAGTCCACCAAGTATGTCATGCATTGCATTTCTTGTCTCTCTTACCATCTATCTAATCCGTGAGCATCAGTTTCTTAAAGATTTCTTTCCTCATTACATGTCCCGAAAACACAAGCTGTCTTTTCTTGATGTTAAATATCAGTTTCGTTCTCGTATCCAACCTCTCCAAAATATCGTCGTTGCTTACATGTTCTGTCCGTGGCATACTCGGCATCTTTCTGTAGAGCAACATTTCGGTTGCTTCAAGTCTTTCCTTCGTCTTTGATGAGATTTTCCAGCATTCGCTGACATGTTGAAAGACAGACATCACATAGCAATCCAGTACCCTCTTCTTTGTTTCCAACGAAATTTTCCTGTCTCATGATACTCTATTCAGCTTCTGGAATGCATCTTTGGCAATGCAAAAACACCTTCAGATCTCCGTTATTAAAACAAACATTGCTCAAAGATTACGCTGCTTACTTTCATGTACGAAAGTAAAGTTAGTAAATATACGTTTTGAAAGGGTCCAACGAGCATTGATTCAATTTGGTAAATTGAAACTCAGTTTTTCATGATAGAATCTCTTCGTTGTATTGCTTAAGGTATATTTAGTTTAAAAAATATTTTCTTGGTAGAATACAAGAAAGAATAGTTTAGAAATCACTGGGTCAGCATACTTTTCTCTCGAGGAAATTCTCAAAAGCTAAACCGGTTGATATTATTTTAGAATGGGTCGTAAGACAAAGGTGTTATGCCAGGATTCGTCATTGGCGGTCACAATTTAAACAACCTAAGGTACGCAGATAATACAGTGCTGATAGCAGACACAGAAAGGAAAATGCAAGATCTCCCACAGAAGGTAGATGAAGAGAGACAAAAAAGGACAACAAATAAACTGCAAGAAAAACTGAATACATGGTCATCAGTAAAAAAGGGCAGCCCAATATGACAAATACAGGCCGGGGATTCTAAAATCAAGCAGGTTCAAAAGTGTTATAACAGAAGACAGAAAGTGCGAAACATAGATACAAAGGTGAATCGGTATGGCGAAGGAAGCATTCCAGAAGTTGAGTAAAATATTAAGAAACAGGGCAATTTCGCTAGAAACAAGGAATAGAGTACTGGATTGCTATTTGATGTCGGTTTTTCAGTATGCCAGTGAATGCTGGACAATATCATCAAAGATGAAAGGAAAACTTGAAGCAACTGAAATGTGGTTCTACAGAAGGATGCTGCAAATATTATGGTTCGAGCATGTGAGCAATGATAATGTTTTTGAAATGATAGAAACGAAAAGGAAATTAATACTGAGCATCAGGAAGAGGCAGCTGATGTTCCTTGGATATGTAATGAGGAAAGAGTGCTTAGAGAACCTCATACTAACAGGCTAGATAGAGGGAAAAAGAAACAAAGAAAAGCAACGGATAACATACTTGAAGACCGAATCAAGTGGATGATGGAACGCGGTTTAACAGGAAAAGGCGTGCCAAGAGCCGCCAGGGCTAGAGAGACGTAGAAAGCCATGATCGCTTACGTCCTGAAAGGACAGGGCACATCGAAGAAGACGAATTGTTCGAACTTTTGTCCTCATCTTTGTTGTATTCACGACGTCTCCGCCGGCGTACGTTTCGGCCTTCTTCTGGTGATTGAAATTTCGAACTGACCCTTTTATTTTGTTCATCCGGGTAGATTGTTCTAGTTCCAAGTGGCATGCCTCTTCTGGATATCTCAGTTTTAGTTATTTCTACTTAATAATTCAAATCTCAAAGTTTTTTGTTCACCTCGAGTGAATCTTGTCCGGCACGCTACCTTACTCTGGACACGATATAAATATAGGTAAACCAAACCAAAGTGACATAGTTTGAATATATTGCGTCGAAAATAAAAAAAATATTTCTTTTTATCTGGGGAATGTGTTTTACTTTTATTTTATACTTGTAGGGATCGGTAAAATTTGCGTACGGTCTCATTTTTACTATTTTTGTGAAATTGTTTTATGAGCGGACACTTTCAAATGAATATAAAATAGTGATTGCAACTGATTTTAATAGAATTTTTTTCAATACTGATTTATGAAACATTTCTGTTTAAGATGTAATTTCTTTAACATAATTCCCGTCAGATATTAAATTATATTGAATCCTTGCTTTCTTCAAACAGAAAATTTATTCACATATTTAATAACATGGTTCTCTTTCATGACACTGTTTGGCCCTCCTTCATACTCTGCATAGCTTTTTGGCCCTTACTCTCCAAAAGATTCCCAACCCCTGGTCTAGACAATGGATTACTTCAACCAAGGTTTCAACCACATCTGTGTCAATCACCTGAAGGAGGCTGAAGCAAACAACGGTCGAAAAGGTCTGAAGAGAAAAAAAAACAGAACAACTGTCCGAGCAAAATAAATATCGTGAATAGTTACAATATCTCATGTTATGTATATAGACAGAAATTAATTACACTGTTTAATAAATATCCGAGACATCTATTCAAATAAGTTTACCCAGAAAATATATGAATTAACGTAATAAGATAAGTCTGATTAAAAAATCGATTAACTGCTTAAAAATTGCTTTCTTCCATTTCTTTTATCCGTATATCTTTATTTTTCTACTTATTTACTTATTGATTTTGCTTTTACTTGTCCTTAGACATCTGTAAATCTAGCTGAATTTGTTGATCTGTTGATGTGAGTGTGTTCGATTCTCTTCGAACTCTTGCCCATATCTGTTTCATGTATCTATTTTCACTCTGTACATATCAGTTTATCTATTTCCATCTCTTCGTATCTGTCTAAACCGTGTTTTTATTTTCTTTTATTATCTCCTCAACAAAAACACTTCCATCACCAGTCATTGTGCGGCATTGACCAACTTCAAGGCCCCCGTCCGGCGACTGGAAGCCACTTGCAATCAACAACGAAGGCAATTCAGAAACGTTCGGATGACATTTCAGGCCATTTCCAACCAGCGCTGGCCACCTACGTCATAGCCAACAATCGGTACTACCGGACAGCGAACATC